>APFE030618224.1:15858-39435 GCA_000404065.3 Pinus taeda
GTTGCCCCCTCGAAGAGGCTGAATTCTAAGGCGTTGATCTCTCTTTTCTATCTTTTCTTGAGATGGTTTCATAACAAAGTAGCCGAGGGTTATACTATTTTGGATGATATGAATGTTCCTAGTAAAGGGGATTCAAGAAGAACCAAACTTGTAGACAAAATACCGACTTCGAGCAATATATTACAAAATTTGCAATTGGACTTACAAGGACCATTCCCTATATTGTTGATAAAGAAAATTTCCATATTATATGTGATTTTATCTTGCTGGTAAAAGCAAGTTGTGTGTAATATGGACCTATTTCATGCTAAAGAATTAGAGTCTAGTGCCAAACACATGATCACATATCCAAGAAAAATATCATCCCAGTGCATCTCCTATAATGGTAGATATTAAGTGACACAATGTGGCCATTTATTGCACAGAAGTTGAATTATATAGCAATGAGCCAATGGGGAGTGCATTTTCATAAAAGGATGACCTCATTTCTAAAAACACACCCAAAGGAACTAGGATTGTTACAATGTTGTATGTTGGGTTAGGGTGCAACATTATCATGTTATAAGACACAATTGCATATAAAAGGTTACACTCCATTATTAATTTAAATTGTGATGCTAATTTACAACTAATTATTGAATTTTTTTCATTACAACACTAAAAAGAAAATATAATTGAGTGAAAAAGGTGGAACCAACATCACAAGAAAAACCCAATATGGCATGATGTCCTCTTGAAGAAACCAACCATGTCAAATGTGAGGAATATCAAGAGAGGATGAATGTAGAAAAACCCCTAAATCTTGCAGAAATGGTGAGGATCCTAAAGTAGAAACACTCCTAAATCTTGCAGAAATAGTGAGGATCCTAAAATAAATACTCTAAAGCTACGTGATAGATAATGAAAGGATAATCCAAGAGAGAGAAAGTCCATTAGAATTGAATGCATTGTTGCTAGAAAATCTATTTGAAATTCAGAAGCAATTGCAACAAAGACCTAATGATACCAATGATTAATTTCAAAGATAAAGATTCATTGAGAGGTTAAAAAACACATTATCTACAAATAAAATGAGGAAAATCACCTCCATAAAAATACACCATGCTAAAAGGATAGATACATCTAGTAACAAATCATTATTTGATTCGTCTAAGGTTGGGATAGTCAATTCATATGAGCTTCTTCGAAATGGTTCCAAGAGTGAATTACATAAGAAAAATAAAAATAAGCATTCTTGAACAAAACTTCCTTGAAGGAGAATAGATTCAAATCAGAATAATGCAAGACTTTAGGAAATGGTACCAAGATGAAATTCTTAGCCAAGATAAAACTATAATAGAAAGATATAAGTGTGAAAAAATACTAGAAAGCTACTTGCAAAACAAGAAACAAGAGAGAATAAAACCACTAAGAAATTAACTAGTGAACGAGAGAGACAATTCAAATTTCTAATAAAATCTAATAATATGTTATTGAGGAACATGAATGCAATATATAGACTCTTCTAGAGACCAATTAATTCAAATTATGTTGGGGTTCCATGTTCATGCACTAGTATAACTCAAAAGTACTTTCCCTAGTTGGAAAACATGTTAAATTATACTGACAAACCCAAATATATGCTGAAAATAATCCCAATGCCTACATCTATACCATGAAAATAATCCCAATTCCTACAGATATACCAATGAATACAACTACGCAAGGAAAAGAATACCAATGCCAACATCTTTGCAAGGGAAATACATCAAATTGAAAGGAAAATACGAGTGGAAAATAAACCCTTTGCTGTCTTCCTTGAAACTTCTAGCTAAGCTTCGAGTTCCTTTGCAAAATAACAGTGAAAGCCCCAGCATATAAAAACTAAAACAATTTGGCACCAAAAAGACACCAAAGAAGTTTCAGTGGTTTCAGCTATCTTGTTTCCATTTTAAGCCAGCTTGTTTCCATTTTAAGGTGGCCTAGCCCACTGTTTCCTGTTGTTTCCCACTCAATCGATGTCTCCCACTTTTCCTAAGAATGAGGGTCTTAATACCTATCTCTCTCCACCCACGAATAAATGAATATGTGCTCTACTGCTGTTGGGCCTCATGCTCTTAATGCCCATCACAGAAACCCTAGTCTCGTGGCTCTCAAACATTGGTGTTTGTCTCTCCATTTTCTCGACAAACCCTCCATTGCAAAGGGGAAAACAAGGAGGAAGGTTTGGTTGATGACGAGAAGGTTTGGTTGTAGAAGCAAAGGTTTTGGTTCATTGCAATGTGTAGGAAGGTTTGGTTGATGAAGATGCGGCACATTTTCTAGTGGATTCATAATGGAAAGTCGTGGCAGGAATTAAGCAGGGAATGGAGTAGTTCCGCTAGGCCCATCGCTAGATTCTGTTCCATCAATTCCTCCCAAAAGCCCAATTTCTCGTGCCGTCTGGAGAATCCCTCTGGAACAAATCGAGGCGATTCTCTAGCCATCTCTTAGCACAACATGAAACAAAGTGACATTGGTGTGGCACTGTCACCATCTTCGTGAATTTGCAAACATTTCTCAATATTTTTCATTCCTTTGTTCCTTGCAGAAACCCTCTCTGTTCCTTGAAACCCTCTATGTTCCTCTATATACTTTTGAATACAAATTGGCAAAACCAAAGTAATTAAGGTATCAAACCGATGAGTCATGCTCCTTATATGAAAGAAAAAAGGGCTCCAATATCAAACCAAGTCCACGAGCTAAGCATCAAATCTACGTAACATACCAAATCCTGGTCAACCCCACATGTAGCCCAGAGCTCTAGTTTATAGCCAAAGCACAAAGGGAAGAGCCCACAAGGGGTGAAAGTGTATGCGTGAACTGAAAAGAAACCTTGATTGTCGTCCTCCAGCTCTGAAGAAACCAAAAAATACCACTTTCTCCCAAGGAACTCTTCAAACCACCGTTCCAAGGCTGGCTGACAGAGAAATTCTCCAAAGCTTGAGATTTTGATAGACACGAAACCGCTTGCAAAAATAAAAGCAGCTTTCAAACTGCAGAGTTGCCCAAACCCTAAGCTGTGAATAAGCCATAATCTTGAAAACCGGAAATCCACCGAGATCATGGGGAGGCCACCTATTATATAAGAAATATTGTGGTCTTAACCAGATGTCTGGCGAGGCCAGGGGCTCGTTTGCCTCATAACCAATTTAGAGGCCAGAAAAGAAATCCAAATGCCTTGACTGTAGGTTTTCCAAAAGCTAATGTGGAGAAGGAAACCTCAACATTAAATTCTTTATCCTACTTCTATATGATATTTTCCTAGGGAGCTTACGCTTTCATAATAAATTTTATTGCAATACGTGTTTTTCTATGTATCGTCACTCATTGTTCAGGTTGTGGCGTTGGGGAATTACATAATTCATATTGTGCTGACTAAGATTTTCTACGTGGAAATAATCCTTATACCCTCTCTTGAAGTGTTGTGTTTATTACATTGGCGAAAACATTGGTTGCATTAGTGGCAAATATTCACTTATGAAGGCAAATCTAGTTAATCCTCCTCCATATGCTTAAAGCAATCAACAGTGAACATTGTCGCATCCTCAAGATCGACGAAACCTCAGAAGCATCATATGCATGATGTTTATGCTAAGACGAGCCCCAAAATGCAATTTAGTCAAAGTTCAGAGTACTTCCAAAAGCCGAATCAAAACGGCGTCAAAAATCCCATGAAAAGCTCGAATAAAATTTGCCAAAATTTTCAAATGAATTTGGTGTCTAAAACTCCTAAGCCTGTAAGTAAATCGAGTTAGCTCCATAAATTAAAAAAAAAATCAATTTTGAAGCTATAAATCAACTTTAAAACCCTCTCATCCTCCTGAAAATATATTTTGATTCAAGCTTAGGCCCAAAATCCAAATAAAATATTAGACGAGTCTTAATAGAATCTCATTTTAAAATAGAGGTTGATATTTCAAACCCTAGCCATTTGTGTGAAGGAGGAAATGGCTAAAGATGAATTCAATTTTCTTAAATATGGCTTAGATCTACCTGCAAAAAATAGATTAGATGATTGAATTTGAAATCACAACCTTTCCTCTTTAGATATGTAAAGCGAAACAAAAGATATGACAACCCATGGTGTTCCACAATATTTTAGGGGTGACAAGGTTTTAATGTTGAGATAAAGGAGTCCTCCCCATGATACTCTCATGCCAAAATGTTAATATGTTCATTATTTATTGGAAATAAAGTTAGTTACGTACGATCACAATCATTAATTATTCATTGGGCACCAAACAAATGAATTGGACCATGGATGTTACGTACGATTACAATCATCCACGATAAACTATGATTATTAGCCACTCTGCAATCAAAGGCACAATGCAAGGACAACATGTATCCATATTGGAGGATAGTGGGGAAACCCAAAATTTTATTGATGCACAGTTGGTGGAGTGTAGAGGCATTCATAGATTGATATATATGTTGAACAACGTGGGTGAGAGAGGATGCCCATGATTCACCTCAGTTGTCTTCTTGATTGTTGGTTAGATATGTTGAGGATATGGTTGATGGGTCGATATTGAAGTCAAAATCATCCCTTAACCCTTTAGCCAGAAAGATGTCTCCTCAAGTATCTCCAATAATATCATATGAAGAGTCATAATATTTAACTTGGAATTATGGCCCACCATGATCATCTAATAATTAATTGAAATAGCAGTAGACCCCAATTGAGGGATTGGGTGGATCATATGGTGGGACTATGCTAGTGGGAACCCTAAATAAATGACTTGAAACCCCCTTGATTTTCTACCTTGATGGCATTCATCTCCCAAATTTCTTGTTGGATACACAAGTCCTGAAAACATGACAAGGAAGATGAGAGGAAGTTGACAAGGACATTAGGTTGTCGTAGAATATCATAAAGTGCATCCACATGGATGAACATGGAATGGGAATTAAGGTCATAAAGTCATAAAGGTCACAAAGGTGCATCAAAATATTTTTGGAGTGTCCCAAAGGTAAATATACAATTCTTGTCTCGTATAAAATAAAATATACATTTATTGTGGTGATAATATCCACAAGATTCTTAGAACTAGTGGTATAGTGTTTGACAATGAATGAATAAGCAAGAAAAGGGGGAAATTATCTAAAAAATATGGTTAGAGTACGCATCAAATTCCCCATCCTTGAACGAAATGGTGGTTTACACAGGGCTCATGAGAGAATATGGGATGGAGGGTAGATTGGCATGGTCAGAAAATGAGAGAAGGGTTTTATCTACTAAAGGAATATGGGATGGAGGTTATGTCTAAGTTTAGGGAGGCTTTTAGCTTTTTTGACAAGGATAGAGGTGGATATATCACAACAAAGGAGCTCAAGACAATAATGCATTCTTTGGGTCAAAACCCCAATGTATATTGGAAGTGGTCCAAATGTTTTATATTCAAAAATCCAGTCTCAAATACAATCAACCACAAAAGAGTAGTTATAATCTGCCTGTAAATGCAACATATTAAATACACCATTCCAAAATGATTTTTCTGAGGAGAATCAAAGAAATAGATGAGTCTGGCTATCCATCGCCTCCATACATAGTAAACAACAACCAGGCCCACTTTGTCCTTTACTACACATTGTCTCATGCCAAGATGAAGCCAAAAATATACATTTACTGATATTCTTAAGAAGAGTGAAAATATGAAGCCGATATACAAAGATTCTTTGAAGGACTGCTTGAACTAGAGTCAACTTGCCTCCTAGGGAGAGCCACCTCTGTGCCCATGATAAAAGTTTACAGTAGATTTTCTCTATAAGTAAACTCCAATCCTTAATTCCATAACAATTAGGTTGGAGCATAAATCTAATATTTTCAAAATCTGCATCCAATGCAGTGGAGATAACACCAAAATTATGATAAATCTCCGGTACTAATGCATCATATCGGTAAGCAAAAATCATATGAGATTTATTATTATTCATAAGGAGTGCAGATACTGATCAAAAGAGATCAATCTACCAAATAGTAGCACATCATCGACAAATATCAAAGGAGTAGCTGTGACTTTTGTACTACACAATTACATCTAATCCATCTACCTCCACACCTGCAACCAAAATTACCGCCCTTGTGAATTTTGTGACTAATTCTTCCACAATCCAATATTTTATCTTCAATGTCTTCTTCTCGCAAAAGTTGTCATAGATACTTTTAAGTAGGGATATTTTCTACTAACAAATATTTTGTAATTTGCCTCCACCATCCTTGTAGAAATTATGGTGTAGAGTTGCAACTAATTATGAAGTTTTAATCAAAATCACAAGACACAAACCTACTCTATTGATCTCTCGAAGTTACTTCACACAAGTTAACATCATCCAAGTTGTCTGTTGATGTGGAAATTTGAATCTTTTCAATTTAATCAAGGAAAAATCAAATTGGGAATTTCTTGCTGCATTTTTCAACACATAGTTCATTGGAATGTATTAATTTCACTATGAACTTGGCATAGTTCACATGTTAAGTTCATAAGGTTTTGGGCTGATGTGGTTCTATGTGTTGTGTATATAAATAATAGGTGTCCAACTCTTGCTATTAGAAACAAGACCTTCTATGAAATGTGGTATGGCCACATTCCTTCGATGAGGCATCTCAGGGTTTTTTGGTTCCTCATATTATGCCTTCATACCTAAGGAACAGATAAAAAAACTCAGTGCAAGGAATAAAAAATGTATCTTATTTGGGTACTCATACCTCCAAAGCATACCATCTCAATGATGAAGTGAATAAGAAGTTTATAATATCTAGAGATGTGATCTTTCTTGACTCTTCCAAGATTGACAATGTTGTTGAGTGGTAGCTTAATTGTTTTGATATATTCGAACATGAAAAGTATTTTCAAGAGTTTTATAGTGAGATTCCACATATCCTTCTCTTAGCTCTATAATTTCTATGAAGAGTCTTGAAGAAATCAGGTTGAAGGAAATTCCTTCATCTGCCTTGTCAGGAAAGAGCTAAGAGACTATTAACAGCAGGTAGCCAAATCTGACAAGCAGTGAGGGTACATGCAAGATACAAAGCAAGGATTAATGCAAAGGAGTAATGTAGAGGAGTGTACTGACTACATACATATCATCAAACATCTTTCATCCCACTTAGGATGCCTTGCATCGTGCTTGGTTAGTCATAAGATCATGTTGGTCACAACCTATGTAGCTTAAATAAACAAGTGGCAATACTCTTCATCTTCTAAGCTATGTAATAAAAATGTGAAAGGGAGCAAGACACATAGATCAAACACATGGAATGACTTTTAGTTCTTGCAACCATGAATTTCATTGAAGACATAATGATACGACAATGATAAGCGAACTTTTAAGCTACATTAAGAGGTGTACTTCAAAAGACGTGCTTTGTTTTCCATACCTAGCCTCGAAAGGGTTATGCATTAGATGGAGTCTTCATGTGGTCCTAATATTCTATCATACCTTGGGTTTCTTGGTCTGCTTATTTTTCTCCTCAGCTCCTTGAGAGTCATCTATCACGTCATACTTCTTTGTGGCCCATGAGAGACAGAATTGTGTAGTTTCAACGGGCAGTGACTATTACGAGATGAGGCCTTGGGAGGAAACATTTACACAATTTTAGGATGTAAGGCACTACTTGGGACGAGACCCTGGGAGGACACATCTATGCAATTTCAGGATGCAAGGAAAACTGGGTAGTCAAGGGAAAAAACTGCACAGTTTTTGGAGATAGTGGGTTCCGGCTGAGGGAAGGACATTGGAGGAAACCACTGCGCATTTTTGAATGGTAAGGGAGGTTGGGATTTATGCACATTGCACGGTTCAAACAAGCAATGGAAAAGCTTTAGGGTTACATATGTGAAGTGTGTAGTTCAGGAAAGTTGGATGAGGCTAGGTTGCTAAGGAAACTCCGAAATTTAGCGAAGTGTGGGATCAATGGAACTTATGTGAATAGTGATAAAACTTCACTAGGATCACACACTTGAAAACTTATCGATACAACATAGATCATCCAGAACATATAACACATATAACACTTAATGCAACAACCTTTGTAGCAGCTTATGGCAAGTGCGGCTTCGATTATAGACTTTGGGAGGATAAAGGCAACACTTGTGTAAGAGTGTGTGAAATGAGTGTTAAACATGTCTCATTATCATAAATATTTCCCCTTAAAGCAAAAAAAACCTCCCTTTGCATAACAAGAAATTACCCCCATGCCCAAAGATGACACATTCTATGTAAAGATAAAAGTATAAACGACTCTTAAGATCGAAAAGGGGAGCTTGAGATCATCAACTTACCAATAAATGACTAAGGAACGATTGATCACAATATCCATAGTAGGCTCTGAAATTTAAGTGCAGGCCAAAATTTTGGAGGGTGTTGTAGCCTCTAAAACAGAGCCTTCACCTTCTTGCTAGCTTCGTTTTCAACTAGTGTCTTGAATTCTACAAACTCAAAGAATGTCTCATCTTTATTCCATGTGAAGAAGATCTAACACTTCCGTGAGAAGTCATCAATAAAAGTGACAAAATATTTGTGTCTGACAGTGTAGGTTTCCAAGAAAGGTCCATAAACATCATAGTGGATCCTTTCTAGGACTGCATGTGTTTTGTTGTCCTGATCATGGAATGTGGATTTTATGTACTTTTGTAATGTACATCCTTTGCATATATCCTATTTCTTAAGTTCTCCTTTAGAGAGGTGAGTGGTTATTTGTTCTATAATATTCAAGGTACCATGATACAAATGACCAAGTATTTTGTGCCAAAGTTCATTGACATCACGACCTTCACTTTCTCTGCCTTAGTGCTTAATGTAGCACATTCTTCCACATCTAGCTTATATAGTTTCTTCACACGAACCTCGATCTGCTTCACTTACCCTGTGGCTATGTGTCTCATGAATGCTTTTCATTTGTTGAATATCACTTCACAACCATGATAAATCAACCACTCAGTGAATGCGAGTAGACAGACCCCTAATCCTTTACCTTTACCTTTTTTTACTATCGCCTCATAATTGCTGGTTTTGAAGGGCATCTTTGATGTAACGTCCAAGACCTTCTGCCATAATAACAAATAGAAAGGGTGAGAGAGGGTCCCCTTGTCGAGTACCTTTGGATGGGTGGAAGGGGGTGGAGGGGGTCCCGTTGACAAGAATTGAGAAAAAGGTAGAAGTGATGAGACTCATAATCCATCTTACCCAATGGGGGTAAATCCAAAGGCTAGGAGTATTTTTTGAATATATTTCCAGCTTAAAGTATCGAAAGCTTTTGAGAGGTCGATTTTTAGGAGCATACCTGCCTTTTTGGTTTGCTTTAGGGAGTGAATGATTTCATGAGTGAGAATTATGCCATCGGTGATCTTCCTTCCTTCCACGTAACCTGATTGCTCTGGTGATATAAGAAGAGGAAGAAAGGGCTTGAGGTGTGTGGAGATCACTTTGGAGACAATTTTATACAATACATTGCATAGTGCAATAGGTTGGAATTTATCCGGAGTCTGGCTGTTCTCCTCCTTAGGGATGAGGGTGATGAAGGTGGCATTCAAGGATGGAAGCATCCATCTGTTAACTCTAGACTCCTCGACTACTTGCCAGACTTCCTCCTTGATTAGATACCAGAAGTTGTGAAAGAAGTCCGATGTGAAGCCGTCTGGTCCGGGTGCTTTCCCAACTTTGCGCTGTTGCATAGTTGTCTCTAGTTCCTGTAAAGAAATAGGCTTGAGGAGTATTTGATTGTGTTCCTCAGTTACGATCATAGGATTAATCTGTCGATGTATTTTCCGACAACGTTCCCAATGGCTTTGACCGATTCATCTCCCCAGCAATGAAGAGGGAGATGGGGCAAGCGAACCCAAACCAGGACTGCATTAGGTATATCCATTTATGGGTCGAAGTCAGGGGACCATTTGTTCAGATAGAGACCTCTCGAATCCATGAAGTAGGGACCATTTCTGAAGATGAGATTCCAATCTTCTTTGGTTTCAGATAGGAATGTGTAGTAACCCCTTCCATAGAATCTTGTTGCAATTTTTCCTTGGATGATCGCATTCTAGTTGCGCTCCACCCATTTCTGTACATCTCTGGGAGAGGGCCACAGGCTAGTAAATTGTCCAACCAGACCTCTCTCTACTAGAGAGATCGCTGCCTTCATTGGGAGACTAGGGGGAAGGGAGATTTCTGGGATATCAGCCAATTCCTTAATGAACTTTGAAGTTGTGGGTTTGTTTTTGATGGTAGCATTTTCAGAAATGAGAGAGGCGAAGATCTCAACCTGGTCTTCATTGTCTTGCATCTAGGAGGGGTTGATCCCAACCATGGAAAGGCTAGAAGGGAGCTAGTCGCAGCACCGGCCGGAGGAGGAGGGCAGAGCCCGACTGTGGGGGTACCGAGGAGGAAGACTAGAGGCCTAGCAGCAGGGGCTGCTAGGCGGGAGGCCTGTGAAGGGCCGCAGGAGGCGAGGTTGCAGGGGCGCGGGAGCTCCGGTTCAAAATCTCGTGTGCGATCAAAAGGTCGAAATTGGAGCTTGTACATTTTTGCGCCTTCTGGTGGTGTGAAATTTCTCCATGTCTCTGTTATCAAGTTATGAAAATCGGGGTGATTCAGCCAAAAGGCTTCAAAGCGAAAGGGCCTGCGAACATTGTCTCCTAGTATTTTCCAGTGAAGCCTAATAGGCCAATGGTCCGAGCCAGAGAGTGGCAATATAGAGGCCAAGAGATCCCCACCAAGATGTATTACATTATCAAAGATCAGGAATTTCTCTAACTGAGATGCAATTTGGTGGGCATCTGCACGCTTGTTGTTCCAAGTATAAACGTCATTGTTGAATTCCATATCTATAAGCCTGTTGTTATGAATGTAGTTTTTGAAGTGCGTGCTTTCACAATCCAGGTTGATTCATCCTCCTCTTTTTTCCTCCAATCTTGTAATCTTGTTGAAGTCCCCTCCTA
This sequence comes from Pinus taeda, assembly GCA_000404065.3. Taxonomy (NCBI): domain Eukaryota; kingdom Viridiplantae; phylum Streptophyta; class Pinopsida; order Pinales; family Pinaceae; genus Pinus; species Pinus taeda. Next base: position 26,817 of record APFE030618224.1, read on the forward strand.
TGATCCAAAGTGGGTGGGATCTTTCTGAGTTGATCTGAGCTAGGGTGTTCAGTGTGTCTACCTTGTTTGTTGCCTCCTGGGGGAAGTAGACATTAGTTAAGTGTCCATGAACATTTTTCCCTGTTAAATGAAACTTGGCCTGAATAAAGTGCTTACTGGCATGTATGTTGGTAAGTGTTATAGATCTATCATCCCAAATGATGGCTAGCCCTCCTGAGGCTCCCATGGATTCCACCACCACTTCTTTGCTTCCTGGCCACGCTTTGGCAAGGATCTGATCCAACGTTGTGGAATTACACTTGATCTCCTGCAAGAAGAGAATTTGAGGCTTTTCCTGTTGTAACATGTTCTTTATTAATCGTACCTTCCCTGGGCTATTGAGCCCTCTGATGTTCCATGAGATGAGCTTCATGATTCATGATTGGGAAGAGGATTATAGTATTTGGTGAGCTTGGAGTATCTTCCAGATTCCACCAGCATCTCCCCTATGTGGATGGTTCTCTGAAGATCGGTTTTCCATCCTTGTTTCTTGTTGTCTTTGAAGATATCTCTTCCATCGCACTGATTACCAGTTTGGACGCCTAATGATCTTTGCTTCTGTGCTCTTGAGAGAATTACTTCTAAGTTCTCTAGTTGTCGCTCAAGAATTTTGTCATATTCCTTTATCTTACAAGCCTGTTCAAGTCCCAGTATATCTAGATCTCCAATGTCGAAGCTCTCTGGTTCCTCTTCCATGTGTTGTACTATTTCCTACTCTACCTTTGTATCATCTACAATCATCAGCTGCATCTTAGTGCTATCTACCTCCATACCTTGAGCAGTCCTTTTTTGCATGTTACTCGGAGAGGGCATTTTGGTGTCCGCGGGTTGCTTAGAAGTGAGGGTTTTCTTTGAGCTTGATGGAGCAGATTGGGCGGAAGTCTTAGGAATGGCTTCAGGTTGTTTCTGATTATCTAAAATATGAACCTTCAGCTAGAGCAGAATTTCAAAGTTGTTTCTTGTTGAAGGCAAGGAGGTGCTGGTGACAGGTTTTTTGACTGAGGTAGAGGGCTTTTTATGGGTCTTTTTGTGATTGGGAACTTTTGTGAACCCATCTGGGTCGGATTTGTCCATTGAAGGGGTGGTCATGGATTTCATATTGGAGGGACACTCTCGGAATAAATGGCCCAGGGCATGGCATTTTCGACAGCGGAATGGTACATGCTCAAAATCTATTGTTTGTAACCATTCATAATCATCATGGTAGAGGCTTACCGCGTCCGGGAGAGCTTTGCTAAGGTGCATGTATACATAGATCTGCGGATAGGAGGTGTATCGCTTTAGCTTTGTCTCCTCTGCCAATTTGATGAATTCGCCTAAACCATTCCCAATGTCTCGCAAAGAGTATTTGTCCCAATACTCCAGAGGGAGGGAATAAAGGCACAACCACATCGGGGCCCAGCTCAGATCTTCTTTGTCCGAGTTAAAGCGTTCGATCCATCCTCTTAGGTATAGCCCTGCTGCGTTGAAGAAATATGGTCCTCCATCCAATACCCTGTTTCGGTCCTCCAGACAATTGAAAATGGCAGTAAAGAAGCCCTTAGGCCCTAACTGCAGTGTTATATGCCCTTTGGGCTTCCATTTGGTTGCGATCCAGCCATGCAAAGCTTTCTCCATTGGCCAAAGGCCTATGAACTTTCCTATCAAAGAATGATCCCTCATAAACTGGATCTAAGTGTTGATGCACTGACTTGGGAGCTCAATTTTGGGTCTGTCAACTGCTACTAGCTTGCAAGTGTTTGACATCACTCGTGGTTCTTCATTTGTGTTGTTATTTGTTGGCGTATTTTCATTCTTTGTTGTTGTATCTTCTGGATGGTCTATCTTGACATTTTTAGTTTGTCGCATGCCATTTTCCGTATCAGCGGGGGGAGGCATCATGTCCTCCCCCTGAGGGGATTCCATTGTGCGATAACTATTCCTTATTGTGCTATAGTTGCCTTATGGCTGAAGGTTAATGGCAGAATGGCGCAGTCTGTGAAGGTCTGCCAGTTGTAGAGCAGCATCAAACCCTAAGCGCTCCGCTCTCCATTTTCTTTTTTTGACATAAATGGTTAGTTTTTATTTAAAATTCGGCAAATCAACTGCCGAGGACTTTAACACTGAAACCCTGTATTTCCTTGTTACAGTCTGCGCCAAAAGAAGATTTTTCTTTTGAATAGTCCGTTGAATGAGTTACACTGTGAATGCAGATAGAGGCTTGAAAAAGAACTTGATTTGGTTTCAGAATGGTGCCTTGAAATTCTGCTGCTTTTTCTTTTCGTGACGTAGCTCTGCTTCCTAGCTTGCAGAGAGGAGATCCAACGCACCGGAGTGCCGGATCATCCCAAGAATCACTGCGTTTTCTTTTTTGAAATGTCTAGTGGAGTGTTATATAGTGTTCAAGAATGCCAAGAGTGGTAAATTGGCCTTGAAGAGGCCATCTTGAACTCCCCAGCACCTACCCAGATGTAGCAGTGAGTTCCAACGACGAACAGAGATCGAAAATGCCACGGTTGCATTTTGAATTTTCCCTTGTGCATGAGTCCGGGTTTCCTAACAGCAGCCAGCTCAAAATGGTTCGGTCCCGAAGTCTAGAGAATCTAAATCAGCGAAATGCTCAAAGGAACAGAGGCCCAAACAACTCCAAAATTAAGGAATGTTGCAGTCTGATTCAACATCATTTACTAATAGAGATCTCCTGCTCCTGAGAGAGCCTAAGTTGGCTGCCAAGTCCACCTATGAGTTTAACTTCCTCAGAACATGATAGAAGGAGATTTTGTGGAACTTGGGTAACAACAATTTGATTTTTTTGAGGATAGGGGCTAACTACACCTGAGAAAGGATCTTTTGAGAGTTCATAGCATGTATAATTAGTCTAGAGTCTCCAAAGACTGAGATGGAGAGGAGATTTCTCTTGATAGCTAGATTTAGACCCTACCACAAAGCAAGCGCCTCTGCTCTGTTGTTTGTTTCATGTCCTAGACCCCAAGCAAATCACAACTTAGTTGAGCCACCTAGGCTTAAGATAACTCCCCCGCCACCCGCCTTTCTTGGGTTACCTTTAGAGGCCCCATCGAAGAATAGGTAGTGATCATCCAAAGCAGATCTCCATTTGATGAATTCCTGTTCTTCCAGATGAATTTCCCAATGAGAAGGGGCTTTAGCAGGAGGAATGGATCTATTGTGATGATTTGGAACAAGCTCTTTTAACCATTGATCTTCCTCACTATCGAGAATCATGCCATTTCTTATGGTGGGTTTGGTTTCTAAGGCCTCCCCCAACAGAGCTTTGATCTTAGTGATAATTCTGACCGGGTTACAACTCTCCTCCCTAAATATTCTTTTGTTCCTCTCCAACCACAGTTTCCAGTATGTGAATTTGGGGATCCACATCCAGCCAATATTGAGAAGGATTTTTTTGGAGAGATAGAGCGGGGATAACTTGGCCCAGTTTCTTAGCAGGTCCTGAATATTTCCTAGAAGCGCTATTTTGTTAAGTCCTAACATCAAGACACCCTTCCAAACTTCTTGAGCAAAGGGGCACAATAAAAATAGGTGGTTAGCCGTTTCTTCACCTGATGCACAAAGAGGGCACCTGGAGGGACCTTCCATTCCATGCTTCCTCAGGTTATCTCTAGTGAGGATAATTTTATGTGCCAGAGTCCAACAAAATAAGTTAATTTTGGGGAGAGCAGGAAAAGAGCAAATAAATTTCCATTGAGTTGGCTTTGGGGGGACGCTAGGGACAACCATCATACTTTTGTAACCTTCTGCTGCTGAGTAAGAGCCTGAAAGACAACCCCACCCTCTTTTGTCCTTAGAAGATGCCTTTAAGGGAGATTTTCCTTGGAGCAAATCCAACAATAAATTGGCTTCACCATCCAGCCAATGAGGGACCTCCCCCAAATCCCAACCATCCCATAGACTTTCTGCATCATTTGTCCAATTGGAGATGTCCCAAAGGGTTACGAGATTGCTGGCCTGAAGCCAAGCTCTGATATTTTCTAGTTCTACCATCTGATTCAAGGGCTGATCTCCAAGAATTGAATCTTCCCATTTTTTTTTCCCATTACCTGGGATCCAATAAATCTTATGACTGAAAAGTTTCAAAGCTGTGAGACAGAGTTTGAAAACTGGTGATCCTTTGGAAATTCTAGGACGTTGGTCCAAGCACCTCAAACGCTGCCCATGAAAGTATTTTTTCCATAGAACTCTCTTGCTCCAACTAGGATTCCTAGAAACAATGTTCCAAAGGAGCTTGGAGCCTAGAGCAAGATTTTGGGCTGCCAGATCTTGCATTTGGAGACCTCCTTCCAAGAATGGCTTCTTAATAGTGTCCCAATTAACTAAATGGAGCCTTCTTTCATTATTTTTCCCTCCCTCCCACAGAAATATTTTCAGGAGACCATCCACTTTACTAATAAAGGTTTTAGGGGCTAGTAGAATGGAGTTCTGATAAACTGGGAGACTTATGAGAATAGATTTCATAAGGATTACCTTCCTAGCATTGTTCAACCATGAGGCTCCCCAAGCTTGTATTCTGAGTTTTAGCTTGTCTAGTAGGGGCATCGAGTGAGCTACCTTAGGATTTTATTTGAAGATTGGGATCCCAAGATACTTAAATGACTCCCACGTCAGGGTTCTTTCCATTTATAATAGCCTTGCTATTTCTGTCAAATCTTTGATCGAGCAATTCCAGCCATAGATCGTGCTTTTTAGATAGTTAATCTTGCTGCCCGAAACCTCCCTATAAATGTCCAACTCCTTCTTGAAGGTTCTAGCAGAATTTATGCTAGCTCCTCTAAGCAATAATGTATCATCATCAAACTGGGCATGATTTATGTATTTAACATTGTGAGCCATTCTCAAGCCTGACAGAGTTTGGATCTGTTGACAGTAGTCTAGCTGGAAGCTGAGCACCGAAGCTTGAATGGCATAAAGAAGCGGGGACAAAGGGAAACCTTGTCTTAGCCCCCTCGAGGCCTGGAAAAATTCCGTTGAATGACCATTAACCAAAGGCGCTATCCAAGGGGAGGCAATGCAGACTTTCACCCAAGTTATGAGAACTTTTGAGAAGCCAAATTTCTCCATCACAGAAAACAGGAAATCATGTCTCACCCTGTCAAAGGCATTTGTTAAATCTAGTTTAATTACCATGCCTTTCTCTTTTCGATGACAACTTGAATGAATTGCTTCTTGCACCAGCACAATGTTGTCAAGAATCTTTCTCCCTTTTATGAATACTCCTTGGTTTTCAGGGATGATGACTGGTAGAATTTTCTTAATACACTTGGCTATTATTTTTGTAATCAACTTATAACTTGTATTACACAAAGAGATGGGCTTGAATCTGCTGAAATCGGTGGCGCCTTTGTCTTTCGGAATCAAGGCAAGGAAGGCCGAGTTGGTACTGCCTCCAATCTTGGAGTAGGTCTGAGATTTACGGATCATTCTCAGAAGGTCTTTTTTAATTGTAGCCAGCAAGTCAGGTAGAACCTTGCAGTGAACCCATCAGGGCTCGGGGCTTTATCCGGATCCATGCAATCCAAAACTTCTTTAATCTCATTCATACTGATCGGAGTAGTCAGCATAATATTGTCAGAATCTTGAACACAGTGAGGAATAATATCAATCAGATAGGCTTGAGAATCGATAGGAGGGTCTTCCGAGGCAGAGTAAAGATCTTTGAAGAAGGAGTGGGTTGCTCGCTTTATGCCTTCAGAATCTTTAACCATAGTGTTTTAATAGTGAATTTCATTTACTATTTTGAAGTGCTTGCGTGCTTCAGCTTGCTTATGGAAGTAGCTTGTATTTTTGTCTTCGGTCTATAACCAAAGATTTCTGGACTTCTGTCTCCAAAACTCTTCTTCATCCCTACTTGCTCTATGGAGATCTTCCTGCAGCTCTACTTCTTTTTGAAGAAGGATTTGAGTTACATCGGAATTCTCCATTGTTAATTGATGGCCTGCTAAACTGTTATGCATCTCCTTTCTTTTGGCGGTGGGCATTTTCAACCTTTTAGCCCACTCCTTGAGCTCCCTTTTGAGTCTCCTCATTTTTTCTTCCCACACAAAGAAAGGGGATCCTTCATGAACTTGCCGGTTCCAAGCCTCAGGGACCACCTCTTGGAATCCTTCTTGATGAATCCATAGAGAACTGAATCTAAAGGGAATGGGGCCAAGATTTCCATCCAAGGAGAGCTCAAGTAGAATGGATTTATGGTCAGAGGTGTAGTTCGGCAGAATTTTAGAGGTGGCCATTAGACCACAAGTCAAGAAGGAGGATTGGACAAGAAATCTATCCAGACGAGCAGCAATGTGGCCAGGGCCTATCCTTCTGTTTGACCAGGTGAATTTCCCAGATGTGGGCTTGATATCCTCCAATTCCCAATCTAAAATGAGGTCTTCAACCCATTCTCTAGCTGGGTCCCTGACTAGCGAGCCCCCCTTTTTCTCTTCTGCAGCTAGCGTAACATTCAGATCACCTGCAATAATAATATTTTCTGGGTTGTGCAAGAAAAGATAGGACTGGAGTGAGTCCCAACAAATTTTTTTCTCAGATGGTAAGACCAGAGCATAAAGATTGAACATACTTACTTTGTGGCCACATTCTTTATGGAGGAGCTTAGTGAGTAGCCAATGGGGGCAACATTCTTCGTGAATCAGATCATATTTGGAGTTGTCCCAAAAGGAGGCAATCCCTCTAGAGGCTCCTCTAGTGCTGACTGCTCTCCCTTGGCCTTTATGCCAGAATGATTTGTTTGCTTGGAGGAGTGGAAGGTCCTCATGTTTTGTCTCTTGGATGAAAAGGATTTCAGGCAAGTACATCCTTACAATGTCTTTCAGAGCTTCTTCTTTCAACCTGCTGCATAACCCTCTACAATTCCAGGAGACGTATTTCATTATTCACTAGCTTGGAAGGTTGTGGCTTCTTTTGGAGCCTGACCATGCTTGCGGCTAGATCTGGTATTCATCATTCCTTTGAGAGTTTTATTAGAGCCTTGTAGAACATCCAAATAAGTTTGTTCCTCTCTTTGTTTCTTCTTGGACTTTTGACCCCTCGCCGACTTGATAGGAGTTACTTGCAAGTTGTCTGAATCTGAGACTCGATCTTCTAAATCTCCCTCAGAATCGGAGCCCAGACTGATGCGCACCACATTTTATTCTTTTTCCCCTTGTTCATCCTCTGATGGAGGAAGAGTTGACTTTGCCTCTGCTTCTTTCACTTTCTTCGACGGGTCTTCTGGTTCCTCTTGGGTTCTAATGGCATCTGTCTTTACCCTAGAGGAAGAACCCTCTTTTGGAACTTCTTTAGCTTTTGGTTTAGGCCAGGGCTTCACCAATGGCCCTCAATTTTTCTTCTCAGTTGGTTTTGGGACTGCCTTGCCCTTTTTTATTTCTTTCCATCCTTATTCGTCCACTTGGCCCCGGTTGGAGCTTTTGGGCAATTTCGTTAGAAGTGTCCATGTTCGTGACAGGTTATGCATTTGAAAGGTAGTTGCTCATAATCCAATTTTTGATAGTGATGCCATTCTCTGACTATAAGTTTTACCGCTTCGGGTAGTCCAGCTTCTAGATCGACTTCCACACAGATTCTTACGCAGGTATATTGGCCCTTGTTATCTGCTTTGTCAATGAAACGACCTAGGCTATTTACAATCTTTTGCAAGGTGTGATAGCTCCAGCAATGGATCGGAAGATTGGGAAGCCGGACCCAGACTAGGACCTCTTTAGGGGTATCGATTGAGGGATCGAAGTCGGGGGTCCACTTATTAAGATACAGACCCTGATTTCCCATAAAATACGGACCATTTCTGAAAACCAAATCTCAATCTTCTTTGGAGGTGAACTAGAAAATGAAATACCCTCTTCCGACAACATAGCAGATCACATTGTTTTCCAGCTGGGTCCTCCAGTTGCATTGGATCCAGTCATCTGTTGTTTTTGTAGAGGGCCAACGTCCCATAAATTGTCCTACCAACCCTCTGTCAGCCAGAGCTAGGGTAATTTTTATTGGTTGGTCTTCTGGCAGGGCGATCTCAAGAATTTCCTCTAGCCTTTTGATGAATTTCGGGACTTCTGGAATCAAACGTTTCTTCCCTTTCTGCTAGAGCAATCTTCTGAATGCTTCTTCTGAAGATATTGGTGGGGTGGGAGAAGGCTCCCCACCCTCAGGTGCACTCATGGCGGTGGCTATGCTCCTCTGCGATCGCAAAACCCAGACGCGGACACTGTGCCAGCAGCAGCAGTGGCCGGAGGAGGGAGGAAGAGCCCGATTGCGGGGATGTCGGGAAGGATTGAGAGCCCAGCAACAGGGGCTGCCACGCAGGGGGCCTGCGGAGGGCCGCAGGGGCCAAGGAAGCAGGGGCACGGGAGCTCGAGTTCAGAACGCGCGCATATCACCTTGAAACTCAGCACTGCCCTCTATTTTCATTCAAGTGAAATATAGTATTAAACATAGAATTGATCTAAAGTGGTCATTGTATTAAATATAAAGTTTTGTGTTCAAATATTTTTGTCTCAAAATGATTTTCTCTTAAATATAAAGTTCTGTCTTAAAATAATTGTCTTAAATTGTTTTTGTCTTAAAATAATTTTGTCTTAAACTATTTTTGTCTTAAATATAAAGTTTTGTATTTAAATTTTTGTCTCAAACTACTTTTGCCTTAAACTATTGTTGTCTTAAATATAAAGCTTTGTCTTAAAATATTTTTGTATCAGGCTATTTTTGTCTTAAAATTTATATTTAAGACAAATCAATTGATATTATTAATGTAAAATAACTAAAATAAGAAATGAGTTTTTGACACAAAAGATTTCTTTGGTGTTAAAAAAGTATCTCAAAAATGCCCTTGGTGTATAGTGAGTGTTGCAGAGGTGGAGCATATGGAGAGAAATATGTTCGAGCACATACCGTCGGCCGATGCAGTCATGATGGTGGTGATGAATTCATCTATGGTCTTCCATTTGAATAACAAAGTTACTTATTATTCCTACGTGTTGGGGGCTAATAATATTTTATTATCATTTTCCGCAGTCGATTCTCCATGACTGGGCGGACGAGGAGTGTAAAATTGCTGAGAAGATGCTACGAGGCAACGCCAGCAAGGGGAAGGGTGTTAATTGTGGAAGCAGTTGTTGAGGGAGACAAATAAGGTGAAAGCATGTCTAGGCTACTGGGATTGGGATTGTTATATAATATATCGATGATGTTTTACACAACGGGTGGGAAGGAGAGGACAGAGGAAGAATTCAAAGAGTTGTTCCAGCGCCCAGGCTTCAAGAGCCACACCATCATCAAGCTGCCTTCCATTCAATCGCTCATTGTGTTCTCCAAATCCTAATAACTTCAATCATAATAACTTCCGATTATAGTTATGGTTAATGTTGGTTTTGCTGGAGTTGTTATATTGCAGTATAAGATCCCTTGAATAAACGTTTTCTGGAGTTGTTACCTTTCGGTAAATCCTTAAGTTTATTAGCAGTATGGGGGACCATAAAGCCCAGTTGCATTTTTCTTGGTGTGACGTAAAGTTGGTTTTTGTGTGAAGATGTACAAAACCGTGTACATATCGCCAAACAGTGAGTCAAACAGTGAGTCTCATATTTGGCGAAATTAGAATTTTGTTGCACATGTTGAGTCATGAACATTCTTCTAATCATATAAAGGAATCTCAAAAAAATTTGGTAATTGGTTCTAACGCTTTTTAACATTTTTGTAAACATATTGAACCACCTCATTAATGTTGTAAAATCTAACGTGTTGTTGAAGAATAGCTATCAAGATACTTTCTATGCAGTAGAGATCGTTGTGCGTCTTCAATTGTCCAACAAACTGCCTCTGAAACAAACAACTAGTGACAAATTATTATTTTTTACTTTAAAACCCTAGAGGCCTTAAAGATTTAAAAGTACAAGTGGCACGACACACTTCAGATCTGGAGGAATAAATCATCCAGATATGGCGAATCAGATACATGCGGAATAATCGCGGGGCTAGTGCTGCGTAGAGATTCATCCGTGTGTCGCACCATCATCAATACATCACCACTGCATGTTTGAAAACCATTAGGTTCAAGATATGGCCGTAGTCGGCAGGTCACTCAAATATACAGTTATATTCCATCACTTAATAATAGATGTACCGACAAAGTTCAGAGCGTAAACGATGGGTGGAAGCACTAACATTAATGAACAATTAAAATGTATCTAAAACTTTACTTCTATTATTTATTTTTTTACATTTTCTAAATGTAAGTAACATATCATATTGCATATGAATGTGCAAACTTTATTTATCACCTATATTAAAAATAAAAAGTATCTTATACTTTTATTTTTATTTGATTTCATTTCTTCCCATATACACATGTTACATCATATTATATATTAATATTTTACTTTCTTCTTTTTTTTCTTTAAAAATATTTTCTCTTTAAAAATATTTTCTATTGCATTTTTGCTTTTCTTTTTGGACTATTCTCGAAGGTTGGGTTTTGTATTCAAGAAATATGAGAGAATACATGGAGCACAGATTTACCCAAAATAATTTGTAATTTTTTCATACAAAACCAAAATACTAGAGACATAAATAGTGCTAATGAGATCCAACAGATTCCAAATAAGGAATTTCTTTTTGACAAAATCTCTCAACAAAACTCAACATCCAACAAACTAATCCTACCTATTTATTAATGTAAGCATTATTCCAAGTCTCCCCTTTAATTCTTACATTACATAATTACAAACATTATTACAAAAATGACAAATTACAATTCACATGTCACATCTATCTAAATGGTATTCCTTGACACTTATCCCCACTTTACTTTGAAGTCTCCTAGACAACACTCTTTTCGCCACCAGAATCTTCTAGCCTCCCATTCAACTCATTTAGGACATAATCACCTATAACCATCTTTGATGAACTTTGCGTAATTGACTCTTCTAGATCTCCCAAAGGACAATCTCAATAGTGGACTGTATCCAGCAATCAATTATGGAATTAGCCTTTCTACACACATGGATCTCATAACATAACTTATAATTGATGCTCTTGAAGCTTAAAGCACAATAAGACCCCTCAACATATAATATATTCACAGAATTAAATTAGTGATACATTCTATCCACATTCAAGAATATTGAGAACCACTAATTTACATCATGCTAGTTTTTTCGTTAATCGGTTCTTTTAACATATTTCAGAAACCCAAAAATTTATAAATAAACCAACAATGAATCTAAGAAAGCCCAAAACTAATTGTTGTTGTTGTTGTACCATATTTACACCCGCTACCAAAAATAAGACTACAAAAATGACATCGAATCTCATTTTTATGCCGGTGTATCAAAAAATATATAGCAGCAATCTGTTGGGGATTTTTCAGGGGAAAATCCCAAAAACACAAAAATAAAACACAGAGGCAATGCTCTGTTTCCTTTACACCAGGATCTTTTTGCACAGAGGAGCCTTAAAAAAAAAAAATTACACAGAACAGAGTATTCCACCACCATAAAATGATTTCTATTCATTAAACAAAAACACTTACATATTCATCCTCTTTTACTCAGAGGGATTCACCAAAACATTTTAACAAAAATACCCTGTCTCCTTTGAAATTTTACACCACTGTGTGTAAATATTTCATTTACATTCACTGCTGTGTGAAAACAAAATTACAGAGATTTACTGTTTTACCTTTTCACTGCTGTGTGAAACAATTCATGGTTTTGAAACAAACTACCCCCTGGTTTTCTTCATTCACTTCACTGCCTTCTCCTGCACTGCTGTGCGTTCTACATACAATAAACTCAGTCACATTTTTTTTACAAGCTGTGCATTTTTCACATTACATTTCCCTTGGTTTTCATTGGCTGCTGCGAGCCCCTATTACTTACCTTACATTATTACGCCCATACTTCCGTATGCACTAAGTATTAACGCCCGCCGTAAAAACATTAAAAACGTTACCAAAAAATGTCATAACATTAAACATTAGAGTATGGGCAAGGTAATACTCCACGCAACATTTAAGTTTAGCAGACCCGTATGCACCTTGGTTCAATCGGACGGCGGAGAATGAACACTTTAATCGAACGGCGGAGGATGGATATCGGAAGACCCTTTCTCACCGTACTTTACTCCACAGTGCAACTTTGGTAAATCAATGGTTGTAAACGCTGGAGGACATCGAACGAATATCAGATGGGGGGTTTTAACTGACTTTTATCGTCATAAAAGTGCTTGAGGGTGATGTCATGCCAATCCACGTGCCTCCTCCAAATTGCATCGGAGCCCCTTCGTACGGAAACCTCCTTAAGCCAAAAGCGGTGCGATAACTTACCGGTGGTTTCAGGTTTGCTGCTGGGTGGTTTTGACATGCCGTTGACTGCAGGCCCGCGCGCGCAGTGAAATTACAAATTTAACACTCCCCTTTAATTTCAACTGATGGGCATTCGGTCATACCCAGACACTTCCTCAAAAATTCAAAGCTTTTCTGATCCAGTGGCTTTGTCAAGATGTCTGCAACCTGTTCTTGTGTCCTGCAATGTTCTAGGACAATTTCTCCATTGTTCACTAATTCTCTGATGTAGTG
>APFE030618228.1:0-21739 GCA_000404065.3 Pinus taeda
TAGTAAAGTTATAATGATAAATATATCATAAAAATTAATATTTAAATTAAAAAGCGATTTTACTTTTTAATTAAAAAAATAACTTAACCTATTTGTAATTTGTATCCTTCTTAATTAATTTATAGATTGCAGCGATACGAAGAAATGATGATATTGTTGAGTCAATTATGTCTTATTTGAATTACCTTCTTATTCAGGGGACTATGAAATATTTACATTATAATATATTCTTTTAATCATTAAATCATTTGCACTGTAATTTCATGCTTAATTAATATAATGATTTCTCCATAGTAAACTAACTATTTATGATTGCTTTATTTTTGGATTTTTAACTTATGAATATGTTGGTAAGAATTTCATTAATGTTTTTGAATTAAAATATACAAATATGTGAATTTGAACCAGTGATCTATCACAAGAAGTGCTTTAACAATGTTCCTTATTATCATAAATAAATGCTTGAAAATGTATTTTTTAATAATAGTAAGAATACAAATATGTGGATTTGAACTAGTAATCTATCACAAGAAGTGCTTTAACAATGTTCCTTATTATCATAAATAAATGCTTGAAAATGTATTTTTTAATAATAGTAAGAATTCATTTTTTCTTTTTTCTATATTGTGTGGTTAATTGTTCATGGAAACATTGCCTTAACAATGATATCTATCTAGAATCTAGCATCATTAATTTCTTAATCTTTGAAGATCTCTCTCCACAGTGCATAAGCTCAAAAGAAACCAAACAAGAATTAACATATATCTTGTAGATGTAAGATAAGTACTAGCAAGAAAGGAGCATAGTTATTCAACCACTTTTGAAGTTGTAAAGAAGCCCACGATTCATAACTTAGAAAAATTCTCAGACAAAGTTAAAATATATAATATTGTAGATATAAGATACTTAGTTCTAAATATTGAGGTGTGTATATATATATATTTCATTCCATTTCATGATCTCACTTTATCCATCTTCAAACTATGCTCTAAAGCTCTCTATATCCCTAAATATGAATAAATATATCTCACAAGATCATACTTCACCAAAAGAGCAAGATTAATATATGAGCATATGAATTTGATTTATAGGTGGTCAAACTAGTGGTGAGGACAAACTCTCTTATCCGCTAATGGAGGTTTACTCATCACTCTTATTCAAGGAAAACCACGCCATGTGGAATAATCTGTTGGTGATCTGTAAGGGGGTAGGCTTTTAGTCCTACAAGATGCCTCTGGGTCAGGCCATTAACTTGTTTCCTTACTTCCGAGGAAGACGATCTTTTAGCCAAACAGAAACAATTTTAGGCATACTCCAGACCCACATATGAATTTGACTTGTTCATTTAGTTAATTTTTTTTCAAAATTTTTTTAATGTAATATTACCTAACATGAATGTGAGAAAATCTCTTTCATACTCAACCAACTTTGACCCTCACGCGTTGAGGGTCAAGGTTCCCTAACCAGGAAGTGGTTCACCATCAATTATATTTAGATTAATAGCCTACATTATATATAAAATAATATATATATATAATAAATATATATATATATATATATAGAGTCAAGGCTCACGATGATTTGATATAAGAAGATTTTTTTAATTATATATTTATAGATAAAAACAAAATTATTTAATTAATAATTTTAATTTAATACTCCATAAATTAAGTGATCTAAAATGGTGCTCTTAGGCTTCTTGTCTAACTTACAAGAACCTCTCCCACTTCCAAAGCTTTAAATTTTCCCAAGTCTATTTGATCAACCAATGTAGAAATAAGAAATGCTTGAAAATACGGGTGTATGCTTGTATTTGTTTTCAGCTGATTATTTACTTTAAAATCTGTTGTTTGTGTTGATATGGGAAGGTACTTAAACTGACATATAAATGCATATAACAGTAGTTAAAGCAGCAGTAAAAACAAACACATAAGACAACAATATAATATGGAGTTCACCCTAATATTTTGGGCTACGTCTCCTTGAGCTATAATCAACTTGATTAGGCTCTCTAGGATTATGGCAATAGTTCTTTACAAGTGCCTACACTTAACTGCAATGTTTTATACAAGAACATTAGGCTCAGAACACCATCTTATCCCTTGGCTCTTGGAGCTCTTAGGCTTTCTAGCTCTGGCTCTTGGCTCTAGCTCCAGCTCTTGCTCTGGCTGTGGCTCTGACTCTAGCTCTGGCTCTATGGCTCTGGCTCTAGTTTTGGTTCTCAGCTCTCACTTCTGGCGCTTGCTTTGGCTCTTGGCTTTGGCTGTGGCTTGCAACTCTCTGCTTTGGCTTTCCTAAGCTCTTTCGCTTGGCCTTTGCATGCTTCTGTGAATCGCTCAACCTCCAAGCGACTCCAACAACAATATGCTGCTGCAAATCAAGCTCTCTGGCTTTTCTACTCAACCTCCGAGTGACTCCCCAGAGTCTCTCCGCATTCAATGTTTTTTCATTATTCCCTCTTTTCTCTCTTCTACTGTCCTTCCTCTTTCTCTTCGTCTATTCGTCTCCCTTCTTTCAGTTGTTACAGTCACTGCATCACCTCACAGGGAAATGGCCACCTATTCCGTAACAGATAAGTGTTAGGCTTATCAAAAACACTTGATCGTTTGAAACGGCTGTTATTTCCGTTTTATTCCAAGAATGCCTGCAAAACACGAATCTCTGCCAACTCATCGTCCACATCGAACTTCAAACCTTTATACGCCATAGCTTATTTGTCCCGTCGAATCTGGTATCCCATCAGGTGCAATCTCCCCCGTTAGATCTAGGGCCTCTAGATCCTACGGTCATCGCTCTTATCGCGCTGATGACTTGCTCAAACGTTAGCCCGCGATAAGAGCAATTTTCTTTCTCATCCGCTTGACACACGTCAATCACTGTATGGCATCACTAGGTCCTCTGAAAAACCCGCTTACCGCCTGACACGCTTCCAATATTCTACCGGTTTTGGAGCACTGGACTCGCCTATTGTTTTAGCACTTTTCCCACGGTTTTCGGGTTTTTCTTATGACCGTGCGCTTGTGGCTTTTCCTTCTCGAGGGGTTTTTCCCTACATTAATCGCGCATTAGAAATGACCTCCGTTTTCTGATCCGGACTTCCTAATTGCTAGTTTGCACCATTGCGCGGTCTCCGTGGGCCTCGGTCAGCGTGCTTTGACCGAAGGTCCTCGTTGATCCATGCTGGCTGCAAATTGTCATTGTTCATAGGTTATTTCTGATAGGCTTCGAAATCCACCAGACTTTAAACTCCGATATGAGTTTTTACAGAGTTAAGGTAGATTTAAGAGAGTTCAAGGATCCAATTTCGGATCACGCCTTCCCACTAAAAGAACTTTTGGTCCATCAAAAGACTAATATACTGATATGAGTAGTAAATGAGAGTAACAAAACCCTCTTCCTTCAGCCTCCCTACACTTGCCTTTGCATAGTGCCTCTGAACCAAAATCTCTGACCACTTCCCTTCTTGGCTAGGTTGCTCATCTCAAGAAGAACTTTTTTCCTCCTTGACTTCATGCAGAACTTCTGTTGTGAATTTTACAGAAGGTAGTTTGAACTTCTTTGCCTTGATCCTTGATCTAAGTTGGCTCAAACAAATGTGAAGTACATCTACTCCATAAAACTTTCATTCGTACCTGTTTGAAAAGTTGCCAACAATAACTGTTAACAATAGTAGGCATATAGACAACAACTGCATGGGCTAACTCCTGCTTCAACAAAGAAACATATTTCACATCTTGTGAACCCTTCCATGTCTTATATCTGCATACAAATGATTAGCTACATAACAAGCCAATAAAACATGCCTTTACAACAAATGACCCTTCAAGTCAAGCATGTAGGAAAAAGACCCTTAGGACTCTTTTCCAAAGATGAAACACTTCATCCTTATCTCCATTTTAGGAACCAAGTTAACTTCCCCCAAGCCAACATCACATGCATCTCATGCTCAGGCATGCATTCCATCTTTCAACTTTTGCTTAAGTACACTATACTTTCGACGCTGAGATGAACATACTATTGCAGTAATAAAGTGAGTTTCCTACTCAAATTCTTTCTATTTACCATTTTGGTAAGATCCCGCAACTTGCATTTATTCCACAAAGAAATGCAAACAGATGCATCACTAGACATGCAACCTTAATTGGATAAGAATTCTAACCATGTCTTACCAATCAATTTCAAAGGTCCCTCCTTTGTTTGCACATCAGCATCAATATGTGAATCATCCTCAACCACATCAATCTTGGAATCTTTATTTCCATCCCTGCCATTTTCTTTTTCCACCTTCTCCTTCACCTTTGGTGGAAGCAGTGTTGGATTCAAATTCCAACACCTTTCAGTAAGATTCCCTTGCTTATGGCAGTAATTGCAACACATGTGCATCTTTATAGCATGATTCGCCTTGTCCTATGGGCCTTTGGCTGCTTGCTTCTTTTCCTTCAAAAGTTTCCTATATGTGGCCATCCTCTTCCAACATCTAGAAACATAATGGTTATCCAAACCACAAAAGGAACATGCAATTCTTTTTCCATGCTTTACAAAATCGAAAGGAATGTGTTTAGAACCAGATTTATACCTGCCTCTTTCACCTTTATTGCCTTCATGAGGAGGTGAGACAAATGAAGAAGTAGCTCCCTTTGGAACACTATCACTTTCTTCAAGGCTGTCAGAGTTTCCACAACCCTCTGGTTCAAGTATGTGCTTCTGAACACCTTCATCCTGCAAATGATGTTTCGAGCTATTGCATTCCTCTTGAATACAATCCTCACACTTCTAAGGTAGAGTACCTGCAATTAAACTCCTTTTTGGAACTGTTTCAATGGCCTTCATGGCAGCTTTGGAATTCTCTACATAAGACTATCCATAGCCAGGCCCCAAATACCTAAGCCTTTCCTCAACCATTATTGGCTCAACAATACCTTGTGCATGTTTGCCCAAACCTTTTCCTTCATAGACCATCTTGGACATTAGCTTGCAACCTATGCCTCTGGTATGTTTTTCAAAAGAACCAATATAAGCATTCTTAGAAGAATTTGAAGACAAACAGGAATGGTTTACCTCTTCTTCAAGCTGATATTTGGCCAAGGCTTCTTTTGCAGCAAAGAGTTGTGACTCCAACTCATGCATCCTTTTCAGGTTCATACTTGCAATATGAAGTTGCCTCTCCATTTCCTGCAATATTTCAGAAAGCATCTACTTCTCTTCCTCCACGGAATTCAACTGCTCTCTAAGTATGCTGCTCTTCCTTCCATCCTCATACATTTTTCTCACCATATCCATCATGGTGGATAGGTCTTGCTTCATGTCCCCATTAAATGAACTTCGGGAGCAAGAAGAATTTGAGAACTCACTTGAAGAAGTTGTCATTTTCAAAATGCACAGAAGAACTTCAAACAAGACTATTAAACAACTTATCCAGTAACCTCTTACAATAACCCTTTGTGCTTTAAGGATTTCCCTGAGGTCCTTTGGGATAGAAGAATGCCTTCAGCCCTTGTTCCTTTTTCTCCTTCCTGGACTGAGCTATCAATAACTTTCCCTTCACCTCTGCAAACTCAAACAATAGTCAGTCTGCAACCAAGCATACAATTAATTAGGCAATCAAGCCTTGACTATCAAAACACCTTTCAGACAAGCAATCTTTGCTCTGTCAGTCAACAATTCTGTTACAACCTTCTTTGAAGGTGGGGTTAATCAATCTTAAGCTCCGATACCACCTAATCTGAAAATGAGGCTCTTAGGTTTCTTGTCTAACTTACAAGAACCTCTCCCACTTCCAAAGCTTTAAATTTTCCCAAGTCTATTTGATCAACCAATGCAGAAATAAGAAATGCTTGAAAATATGGGTGTATGCTTGTATTTGTTTTCAGCTAATTATTTACTTCAAAATCTATTGTTTCTGCTGATATGGAAGGTACTTAAATTGACATATAAATTCATATGACAATAGTTAAAGCAGCAGTAAAAAAAACACATAAAACAACAATATAATATGGAGTTCACCCTGATATCTTGGGCTACGTCTCCTTGAGCTCTAATCAACTCGATTAGGCTCTTTGGGATTATGGCAATAATTCTTTTACAAGTGCCTACACTTAACTCCAATGTTTTATACAGGAACATTGGGCTCAGAACACCATCTTATCCCTTGGCTCTTGGAGCTCTTCGGCTTTCTAGCTCTGGCTCTTGGCTCTGGCTCTGGTTCTTGCTCTGGTTGTGGCTCTGACTCTAGCTCTGGTTCTGTGGTCTGGCTCTAGTTCTGGCTCTCAGCTCTCGCTTATGGTGCTCACTCTGGCTCTTGGCTCTGGTTGTGGCTTGCGGCTCTCTGCTATCGCTTTCCTAAGCTCTTTCGCTCGGCCTTTTCATGCCTCTGTGAATCACTTGACCTCCAAGCGACTCCAACAACAATATGTTGTTGCCAATCAAGCTCTCTGGCTTTTCCACTCGACCTCCAAGTGACTCCCTAGACTCTCTGCGCATTCACTGTTTTTTCGTTGTTCCCTGCTCTCGTCTACTGTTGTTCCTCTTTCTCTTCATCTGTTCGTCTTCCTTCTTTTGACTGTTATAGTCACTGCGTCACCTCACAGGGAAATGGCCACCTATTTCGTAACGAATAAGTGTTAGGTTTACCGGAAACACTCAATCGTTTGAAACAGCTATTATTTCCATTTTATTCCAAAAATGCTCGTGAAACACAAATCTTTGCCAACTCATCATCCACGTCGGACTTCAAACCTTCATACGTCGTAGCTTATTTCTCCCGTCGAATTTGGTTTCCCATCGGGTGCAATCTTCGTCGTTAGATCTGGGGCCTCCAGATCCTACGATCATTGCTCTTATCGCGCGGATGACTTGCTCGGATGTTAGCCCGCGATGGGAGCGATTTTCTCTCTCATCCGCTGGACACGCGTCAATCATTGTATGGCATCACTGGGTCCTCTGACAAACCTGCTTACCGCCCGAAACGCTTTCGATATTTCGCCAGTTTTGGAGCGCGGGACCTGCCTGTCGTTTCAACGCTTTTCCCACAGTTTTCGGGTTTTCTTGTGACCGTTCGTTCGGGGCTTTTCCTTCTTGAGGTGTTTTGCCCTGCGCTAATCGCACATCAGAAACGGCCTCCGTTTTCTCATCCAGACTTCCTAACTGCTAGTTTGTGCCACTATGCGGTCTCCATGGACCTCGGTCAACGTGCTTTGACCGAAGGTCCTCGTTGCTCCGTGATGGCTGCAAATTGTCATTGTTTAGAGGTTATTTCTAATAGGCTTCGACGTCCACAAGACTTTAAACTCTGGTATTAGTTTTTACAGAGTTCGGGTAGCTTTAAGAGAGTTCAAGGATCCAATTTTGGATCACGCCTTCCCACTAAAAGAACTTTTGGTCCACCAAAAGACTGATATACTGATCTGAGTAGTAAATGAGAGTAACAATACCCTCTTCCTTCATCCTCCCTACACTTGCCTTTGCATAGTGCCTCTGAAACAAAATCTCTAACCACTTCCCTTCTTGGCTGGGTTGGTCCTCTTAGGAAGGACTGTTTTCCTCCTTGACTTCATGCAGAACTTCTGTTGTGAAGTTTACAGAAGGTAGTTTGAACTTCTTTGCCTTGATCCTTGATCCAAGGTGGCTCAAACAAATGTGAAGTACATCTGATCCACAAAACTTTCATTCCTACTTGTTTGAAAAGCTGCCAACAACAACTGTTAACAACAGCAGGCATACAGACAACAATTGCATGGGCTAACTCCTGCTTCAACAAAGAAACATATTTCACATCTTGTGAACCCTTCCATGTCTTATATCTGCATACAAATGATTAGTTAGATAACAAGCCAATAAAACATGCCTTTACAACAAATGACCCTTCAAGTCAAGCATGTAGGAAAAATACCTTTAGGACTCTTTTCCAAAGATGAAACACTTCATCCTTATCTCCATTTTAGAAACCAAGTTAACTTCTCCCAAGCCAGCATCACATGCATCTCATGCTCAGGCATGCATTCCATCTTTCAACTTTCGCTTAAGTACACTATACTTTCGAAGCTGAAATGAACATACTGTTGCAGCAATAAAGTGAGTTTCCTACTCAACTTCTTTCTATTTACCATTTTGGTAAGATCCTGCGACTTGCATTTATTCCAAAAAGAAATGCAAACAGATGCATCACTAGACATGCAACCTTAATTGGATAAGAATTCTAACCATTTCTTACCAATCCATTTCAAAGGTCCCTCCTTTGTTTGAATGTCAGCATCAATATGTGAATCATCCTGAACCACATGAATCTTGGAATCTTTATTTCCATCCCTGCCATTTTCTTTTTCCACCTTGTCCTTCAGCTTTGGTGGAAGCAATGTTGGATTCAAAGTCCAACACCTTTCAGTAAGATGCCCTTGCTTATGGCAGTAAGTGCACACATGTGCATCCTTTTGACAACATGATTTGCCTTGTCCCGTGGGCCTTTGGCTGCTTGCTTCTTTTCCTTCAAAAGTTTCCTGTATGTGGCCATCCTCTTCCAACATCTAGAAACATAATGGTTATCCAAACCACAAAAGGAACATGCAATTCTTTTTCCATGCTTTACAAGATCAAAAGGAATGTGTTTAGAACCAGATTTATACCTGCCTCTTTCACCTTTATTGCCTTCATGAGGAGGTGAGACAAATGAAGAAGTAGCTCCCTTTGGAACACTATCAATTTCTTCAAGGCTGTCAGAGTTTCCATAACCCTCTGGTTCAAGTATGTGCTTCTGAACACCTGCATCCTGCAAATGATGTTTCGAGCTATTGCATTCCTCCTAAATACAATCCTTACACTTCTAAGGTAGAGGACCTGCAATGAAACTCATTTTTGGAACTATTTCAATGGCCTTCATGGCAGCTTTGGAATTCTCTCCATAAGACTATCCATAGCCAAGCCCCAAATACCTAGGCCTTTCCTCAACCATTATTGGCTCAACAATACCTTGTGCATGTTTTCCCAATCCTTTTCCTTCGTAGACCATCTTGGACATTAGCTTGGAACCTATGCCTCTGGTATGTTTTTCAAAAGAACCAATATAAGCATTCTTAGAAGAATTTGAAGAGAAACAGGAATGGTTTACCTCTTCTTCAAGCTGATACTTGGCCAAGGCTTCTTTTGCAACAAATATTTGTGACTCCAACTCATGCATCCTTTTCAGGTTCATACTTGCAATATGAAGTTGCCTCTCCATTTCCTGCGATTTGTCAAAAAGCATCTACTTCTCTTCCTCCACGGAATTCAACTGCTCTCTAAGTATGCTCCTCTTCCTTCCATCCTCATACATTTTTCTCACCATATCCATCATGGTGGACAAGTCTTGCTTCATGTCCCCATTAAATGAACTTCGGGAGCAAGAAGAATTTGAGAACGCACTTGTAGAAGTTGTCATTATCAAAATGCACAAAAGAACTTCAAACAAGACTATTAAAGAGCTTATCCAGTAACCTCTTGCAATAACCTTTTGTGCTTCAAGGATTGCCCTGAGGTCCTTGGGGATAGAAGAATGCCTTTAACCCTTCTTCCTTCTTGTCCTTCCTGGACTGATCTATCAATAGCTTTCCCTTCACCTCTGCAAACTCAAACAATAGTTAGTCTGCAACCAAGCATACAATCAATGAGGCAATAAATCCTTGACTATCAAAACACCTTTCAGACAAGCAATATTTGCCCTGTCAGTCAAGCATTATGTTACAACCTTCTTTGAAGGTGGGGTTAATCAACCTTAAGCTTCGATACCACCTGATCTTAAAATGGGGATCTTAGGCTTCTTGTCTAACTTACAAGAACCTCTCCCACTTCCAAAGCTTTAAATTTTCCCAAGTCTATTTGATCAACCAATGCGGAAATAAGAAATGCTTGAAAATATTGATGTATGCTTGTATTTGTTTTCAGCTAATTATTTACTTTAAAATCTGTTGTTTGTGTTGATATGGGAAGGTACTTAAACTGACATATAAATGCATATAACAGTAGTTAAAGCAGCAGTAAAAACAAACACATAAGGCAACAATATAATATGGAGTTCACCCTAATATCTTGGGCTACGTCTCCTTGAGCTCTAATCAACTCCATTAGGCTCTCTGGGATTATGGCAATAGTTCTTTTACAAGTGCCTACACTTAACTCCAATTTTTTATACAGGAACATTGGGTTCAGAACACCATCTTATACCTTGGCTCTTGGAGCTCTTCGGCTTTCTAGCTCTGGATCTTGGCTCTGGCTCTGGCTCTGGCTCTTACTCTGGTTGTGGCTCTAACTCTGGCTCTAGTTCTGGCTCTCAGCTCTCGCTTCTAGTGCTCGCTCTGGCTCTTGGCTCTGGTTGTGGCTTGTGGCTCTCTGCTCTGGCTTTCCTAAGCTTTTTCGCTCGGCCTTTGCATGCCTCTGTGAATCGCTTGACCTCCAAGCGACTCCAACAACAATATGCTGTTGTCAATCAAGCCCTCTCGCTTTTCCACTCGACCTCCAAGTGAGTCCCCAAACTCTCTGCGCATTCAACATTTTTTCGTTGTTCCCTCTTTGCTCTCTCTTCTACTGTCCTTCCTCTTTCTCTTCATTTGTTCGTCTCCCTTCTTTCAGCTGTTACAATCACTAGATCACCTCACAGGGAAATGGCCACCTATTCTGTAACGGATAAGTGTCAGGTTTACCAGAAACAATCAATCATTTGAAACGACCGTTATTTCCGTTTTATTCCCAGAATGCCTGCGAAACACGAATCTCTGCCAACTCATCGTCCACGTCAAACTTCAAACTTTGATACACCATAGCTTATTTCTCCCGTCAAATCCAGTTTCCCATCAGGTGTAATCTTCGTCGTTAGATCCGGGGCCTTCAGATCCTACGGTCATCACTCTTATCGCGCGGATGACTTGCTTAGACGTTAGCCTACGATGAGAGCGATTTTCTCTCTCATTTGCTGGACACGCATCAATAACTGTATGGCATCGTTGGGTCCTCTGACAAACCCGCTTACTACCTAAAATGCTTCCGATATTCTGCCGGTTTTGAAGCGTGGGACTTGCCTGTTGTTTCAGCGCTTTTCCCATGGTTTTCGGGTTTTTCTTGTGACCGTGCGCTCGGGGCTTTTCCTTCTCGAGGGGTTTTGCCCTGCATTAATTGTGCATTAGAAACGGCCTTCGTTTTCTGATCCAGACTTCCTAACTGCTAGTTTGCGCCACTGCGCGGTCTCCATGGGCCTCGGTCAGCGTGCTTTGACCAAAGGTCTTCATTGCTCCATGCTGGCTGCAAATTGTCATTGTTTAGAGGTTATTTCTAATAGGCTTCGACAGCCACAAGACTTTAAACTCTGGTATGAGTTTTACAGAGTTCGAGTAGCTTTAAGAGAGTTCAAGGATCCAATTTTGGATCATTAAGTCAAAGTTTGAAGATAGGATTTTACATATTATGCTTATTTATCTTATTTATTTTAATAATAATAAAAGATTTCCAAAAAATTAAATATTATTAATTGGTTAATTAGTTTAACTAAAATTAAAATAGATGATAGTCGCAAGACAAAGCTGAAAGTTTTATCTCTTTGATTTTTAATAACCTAAAAACACTATTATTTGATTAATAACAGATTATTATTGAATTCAAGAACTTAGACATAATTTTAATATAAGAATTTTTTTTAATAATATTATTTATAAACTATTAATCCTATATATATTTTTATCATGGAACCTTGATTCTATATATATAGATATATATATCTTTGAATCAAGTTCTGATTTAATAAGGAGTTTTTTAATTAATTATTATTTATAGGAGTTTAAAATCATGAAACTTTGATCTTATATATAGGGGCAAATCAAATGAGAAGGGGTTCTGATGGAGCGCACACGAAAAGGCTTCGGTTAGGGTTTCTCGCACAATACACTGCAGTCCGACGCGGCTAGGGTATCGACAAATTAGGTTTACAACCGCCGCGGTCACAGCACAAGATCCTCACAGCTGCAGCATCCCCATCGGTTTCTCCACCAGTCTTTTTTGGTCGCCGACAGATATGGCTGACTTGGAGCTAGAAGCGGTGGATTATTCGGAGGATCCCTTGCCAGACAAAACTATTTTTGGCAACCCTAGTTTTGCCTCTAGCTCCCGTTTCGCTCCTTCATCTTCTACGGTTTCGGAACCTCCTCAGCTATCGTTCTCCGCTCCGCCTGAAGTTTACCTAACCTTTCCCACAGCTGCAGGCTCATACCCTTCCGAAACACCGCCATTCAAGGTCCCCCCTCTCTCGTCGGGTGCCCTACAGTTCTTGGCTTCTCATACCCCACCCTCGCCCTCCTTTGATCCACTGGCCCCTCCCCTCTTTTCGGCGCCCTTCCCTCCGCCTCCCATTCCCCCTGCATCCCGTCCCTTCACTTCTGGTGCCTGTCAATCCGGATGTTTCGAGACACCAGCTGTTGCTAACCGCCCTGCTGAGCCCCCATCCCAGGAGGGCATTACAAATCCCCTGGTTGACCATCCCTCGGCTCCCCGCTCTGGTAAAAAGAAAACAAAGTGTGTTAGATCTACAACTCGGGACATCGCCATCAAATTCGACGAATCTAGGCCTCTCGGGAATTTCATGGACATCTTGAACACGGTGTTGGTAGGGCACGTAAGGGGAAGGACCTACACGGCGCAGAGACTCAAACAATGGGTACAGGAGATCTGGGGGGGTGTTCTCTTTGATCTTCCAGCAGTTCATGTCCTCCCCAGGGGTTGGTTCTCCCTCAAATTTTCCAAGGAATGTCAAACTGATCTTGTTCTGGGCCGATATTGGCATATTGAAATGGCTCTGGTCCTTCTCAAGCGCTGGAACCCTCTCTTTGATCCTGAACGGGAACAACTTGGTGCGGGACCAATCTAGGTTCGATTACCAGGACTTCCAATACCTTTCTGGGCAGAAGAAGTATTTATTAGGGTAGGAAATGCTCTGGGGACCTACCTGGACTATGATCACACATATGTGGAATCTGGAAATCGAACGCTCGCACGGATTTTGGTTCATCTGGACACCCGCGACGGACTTGAGGAACAAATCATGCTACAGTGGGGAAGGTGTATAAGGGTTCAACCGCTGGACTATGAAGGAGTTCCCTTCCGTTGCAGACGATGCCACAAAGTGGGGCATCTTGCGAAGGAATGCCCACTCAATAAGAAATCAGATGATCCACCGAGAGCCACCCCGGCATCCACCAGGACGGCATCCCCCATCGTCTCTCGCCCCCCCTCAACGGGCCAGACCCCTCCGGCTACTGCCCTCGTGGACGATCCGGGACTGCGGCGATCCTCGCCTCCAAAAACAAGGGCACGTTCGGCAGCGGATGCGGGTATGATTTCGGGTTCTCTTTACCCATCTTTACACACTTCTGTTGATGTTGATGTTAATCATGTTATTGGATCCTCCACTCAAACATCCATGGTTCAATGCTCTATCTCATCTCCCCCTCTCGTTTGCAACACTGAATCCATCATATCCACATCCCCCCCTACGGCTCGCTCCTCCTCGCTCCCTCTGGGGTCATCACCTCCTCACTCATATTTTCTCCGATCAAGAAATCCGGCAAATATGCCTTCAGACTGCCCCTCGGGATTGGGCATTGTTATGCCTGAGGGGACATCCTTGAATTCCAGAGGACGAAAATCCCACCTTTCAAAGGCCATTAAAAGAGTTGGGGCATAGGTGATCTCTTGCCGGCAATCGATCATTGACGGGGTCCTTAGAGCAGGACACACCCCGAGAGGTGCTCCCCCATGAAGTGTTTATCCTTTAACTGTAGAGGACTGGCTAGTTCCTCCAAGAAACTAGCCATGAAGCGGCTTATTGAATCGGACCCTATCGACATCATTCTGCTGCAAGAGACTCTCTGCACAGCAGACCAGTTAACACGAGCCATGCAGACATTGGTCCCCGCCTGGTGCTTCCAAGCCATTGATGCTGTGGGACGATCTGGAGGTCTGGCTATTGGTTTCAACCCTCGCTCCATAAAGATGGACTCGGCCTGGGGAGGACCGGGGTTCTTAGGACTGGACATTTTCTCTGCTGATCTTGGCATGACTCTCAGAGTTGTCAACGTATATGCACCCTGCACCCAAAGAGAATCGTTCTGGCAGCATCTATTACATCTCCCCATGATGAATGAAGACCGGGTTATCATTGGAGGAGACTTAAATTTCTCACTGGGGTTTAGGGAGTCATGGGGTTCGGATGCTCAATTCGACCCCATAACTGATTTCATGACCAATCTGCTTGAGCAATCAAATTTTCTGGACATCCCTATGCATCGCCTTCTTCCAACCTGGAGGAACAGACAGGTTGGGGATGCTGCCCTTGCTCGCAGACTCGACAGATTTCTTATGAAGGGGAATCTTCAACAGCGCTTACATCTTTTCAGGCAGTGGGTTGGCTCGGGAGGACTATCGGATCACAATCCTATATACCTGGAGATTCAGGGTCCCTTCAAAAAGCCTAAGGCACCCTACAAATTTAATCATACTTGGCTAAAGGACCCAGCATATACCAAGATGATAGTGGACTACTGGACCTCCCACCCTATCAATGACTCAGAGTCCCTAGCCAAAGGTTTATGCAGGAATCTTGCTGAGATCAAACACATATCTATAAAGTGGGCAAAGGAAAAACAGATGTGTGAAACTGCACAACTCATACAAATTGAGGCTGACTTAACCTCTCTCACCGATGACAGAGGATTGGGTTTCATTTCAGCTGAGGATAAACACAGGCTAATTGAGTTGGAAAATCAAAAATTAAAGATTCTCAAAGAGAGAGAGGAATCCATCAGGTTAAGAAGTCGGGCTTTATGGATACAAGCCGGGGATGACAACTCGAAGTTTTTCCATAATTTTGCTAAGTGCAGGAAGGTATCTAATACTATTTGGAAACTCCCCACCCCGGATGGCGATCTCGCTGATAACTTCAACAAGCTCACTCACCTGGGTATCACTCATTTCAGGAATCTATACAAATGCCCCCGGGAGGCAAATCTTCTTGACATCATCAACGTGGCAAACCATTTCCCGCATTTTGTAGAAGAAGAGGACGTTGAATCTCTCATTAGCCCGGTCACGGCAGAGGAGCTGGAAGGAGTGCTGAAGTGGTTCAAAAAAGACAAAAGCCCTGGGCCGGATGGATGGACCATCGAATTCTACTTAGCATTCTTTGAGGTTATGGGACAGGACCTGCTAAGGGTGGTTGAGGAAAGCAAGACTTCGGGGTCTATATATCATGCCATCAACTCTACCTTCATAGCACTCATACCTAAATCTGACTCCCCGGCGTCCTTTGATGATTACAGGCCCATATCCTTGTGCAACTGCCTCTATAAAATCATATCTAAGACCATTGCAAACTGTCTTAGACCTATCCTCTCTCGATCCATTGCTCCTCAGCAATTTGCTTTCCTTGAATCTAGACAGATTCACGAAGCCATCGGTCTAGCCCAAGAAGCTTTGCACTCCATTTGGTCAAAGAATCTGAAAGCCATTCTCCTCAAAATTGACCTCTCTAAAGCTTTCGACCGAGTTAGCTGGCTCTATATTAAAATGATCCTCATCCACCTGGGTTTCCCCCATGCCTACATCACTTGGATCATGGCATGCATAACCTCCCCCTCCTTCAGTATACTTATAAATGGCTCAGCCGCACCATTTTTCCACTCTGAAAGGGGCTTGAGACAAGGATGCCCTGTATCTCCCCTGCTCTTCCTCCTGGTCATGGAAGGTCTCAGCCGTCTCATGGAAACAGCGAAACGTGATGGAGATATTGGAGGCCTTCGCATATCCGGCCTCTGCTATCTCACACACCTACTCTTTGTGGACGACGTTCTTATTCTTCTGGATGGCAGTGTTCGTGACTCTAGAGCCTTCTCAAAGATCCTAAAACTATTTTCAGCAGCCACGGGGATGATGCCAAATCAGTTGAAATCCACCATCACATGTGCCCGTACATCTGCACAGGAGTCCCGGACGGCCCTACAGGCCTTCACCTACACTGTCCACCCACTGGATAGAGGGCTCAAATACCTGGGTTTCAATCTGAAGCCCACATGCCAAAGGATAGCTGACTGGGTTTGGCTGGTGGCCAAACTGGAGAAAAGACTTACTGGCTGGAGTTACAGATATCTCTTTAGAGCTGGCAGATTGGTGCTCATAAAATCTGTGCTAGAGGCCACCCCGGTCTTCTGGATGGCACTAGCATAGATACCGAGAAATATTCTCGGGCGACTGCAGCAGTGGTGCAATCAATACCTCTGGAATGGGAGCAAGGACAAGAGAATCTTCGCATGGATCAGCTGGAAGAAAATCGCACAACCCAAAAAATGGGGTGGATGAGGCCTCAAAGAACTACCTGCTTTCGCCAAGGCTCTGGCAGCCAAAATGGGGTGGACATTACTATCCAGTCAAAATCTCTGGACTCAGGTCTCTTATCACAAATATATATGGCCCCAAAATATTCTGGATTGGGCTCGATTACCAAACTGGTCATCTACGGGATGTTCATCAGTTTGGAAGGCTCTGGTCCATGCCCTCCCTCTCATTCGAGACAATCTAGCCTGGCGAATCAATGATGGGTTGACGGGCAGAATTGGTTTGGACCCATGGATCAACAGTGGGGGTAGACACATTCTAAATCCGGATCTAATTGCATACCTACAATCCCGCGACATCAGACATTTTGCTCATATCGTCGATCCACTTCACACTGATATATTCTCCCAAGCTTGGAAGTCGGCCCAACAACTGGATCTCCCACCTCATTGGCATCAGGAGTGGCGTCAATTCACTATGGCTTTATCAGAATCACTCATTCAAATAAAACAAGGCCCGGATGAACTAGTATGGTGCCCTGCGGATCATGGTATATATACTCCAAAAGATGGATACAGAGCCCTCATATCCCATAGCATACCTAATCCAATACTTCCGTGGTGGAATACCATTTGGAAGCTCAAGGCTACACCTCGCTCTAAACTATTTTTCTGGTGTGCCCTCAAGGGTATTGTCCCAACAGGTGACTATCTCACTCGAAGATCCATCTACGGTCCATCCTGGTGCATATTCTGTAAGGCTGCATCTGAAAACACAGATCATATATTTTTGTGCTGCCCTACCATACACACACTTTGGACCAACATTCGCAATCACCTGGGCATAGCTGAGAACTGGGCTGGGAACGATCTATCGGACGCATGGGAGGCCTGGACGCGCAACCACCCAGGCTCAAAACTGTTAAATCTCCCCATCGTAGCATCGTGGTATACCTGGCTTGCGCGGAATCGTACTATCTTCGAAGATCAACCGGTTGCTTGGAACCGGGTTGAAGCCACTATCATCGCTGCATATAAAGAGCTTCCCGAACCACCCCCTACCCGGCCCAGGAACATTCAACCCATGCCCAACATTGACAGATCCATCCCGTGGGCATTTTTCGACGGGGCAGCAAACCAAACTGGGTGTAGAGGGGGTTTCGTCCTGCATATCAATGATCAACATCGCTATCTTGCAAAAATGGGATTGGGAATTGGATCCAACAATTATGCAGAACTTTCGGCCATTCGAAATCTATTACAATTTGCTTTAACGCATCATATTACTGATATTAATATATATGGGGATTCAATGGTGGTCGTTAACTGGATCAATAATGTTATTGCATGTCATTCATACACTCTCAGCAATATACTTCATGATGCTCTCACTCTCAAAGCAGCATTTAATCATTTCTCTTGTGTACATATTTACAGAGAACATAACAACGCGGCTGACTAATTATCCAAAGAGGCATCGCTACTTCCCAGAGGTGAATGGCTAATGGTGGAACAGAATGGAGCAGAGGAGCACCGTTTCTACCACAGGCCATACATAGATCAGAGAGAACAGAGGGACAACAGTCCCGAACATTGACAGTAATGGAGACTATTTTTTGACATAATGAAACTGGTTTTGAACTATGAAATTTTTTGTACTTTTGTAACCGAGAATAGGCTTGAACAACCAGACATATGTATGTATCCAGCATAATTACTGTAACTACTTTCTGACACAACACCCTGTGAGGTGAATTTTGTATGAACTTCACAGTAATGCCATTGGCATCTGCTATATGTAATTTTCTAATATTAATGAAAATTACTGATTTTTCCAGTGGAAAATATATATATATATATATATAATATATATATATATATATATATATAATATATATATATATATTAAAAATCAAGGTTCATGATAAAATATATATATAAGATTAATAGTTAAATAAATAATATTAATTAAAAAATATTCTATATTAAAAATCACTCTTAGCCTTGACTCATATTTACTTTCTTTATCTATATCTATATATATATATAATTAGATTATATTAAATATTATGTTAGGTTATTACAAATAAATTTATTTAAAAACTTTCTTTGTATTTATTATTCATTTACTTAATTTAGTTAAACCATCACCATTTAATAATATTTAAATTTTTAGAAACTTTTATTTTATTAAAAATGATATATATATATAAATATATATATATATATATATATAAAATAAAAATTATTAAGTAAATAGTTTTAGCTATTAATTTATAAATAATATTGCTCATGCTTACTCTCATATATAATCTAGTTATTAACTAAATAAATAAATTTATTAGAAAACTTCTCCTTTGTCTGTTACCATTTCGTCCGTTTATTATAATTAAGCTAAACTATTACCATTTAAATAATTTTAGGTTTTTCTGGAATTCTCTTTTATAAAAATGAAAATTAAAAAATAATAAATATATAATCTGTCTTCAAACTTTGATTTAATTTAAAATTTAAATTTCTATACTGAATTTCAAAAGTTTTTATCGGTTAGTAATAATTGTCATTGGGTTTTTTCGGTCTAATTTCTCTAAAATCAAGGAGGAATTTATTGAAATCACATACTTATGGGTAATCATGCACAATCGAAGTACCTTTAGGGTTTTTCAGGTGTTGAATCCATATATATAGTCAAAAAACTAATTATCCATATATATAAGCTGGAAAACCTCTACACAATTTATATCCAAAAGTCTAAAGCAATATGAATAAATGTGGAACTCTCAGCGCTCAAATTTCATTTTTATTTAAGATCAAGTTGATATCTAATATTTCAAATAAATTAAATAATTATATATTTTTTTAAATATGTGTGATGATGTTAATGATGACGATTAATATCTATTAAGATCATAATTAGTTTAAAATATTTTTTATTATTCTTGTATTCCATGGTGTTTTGGAATTGTCTATTGCTTTGTGTTAACAATTTTTTTTATTTATTTATTATTATTATTTTTTTAAGGTTGAACATCTCCTTTATATTATATTAATAATTGAAAATTAAAACATTATTATAATTAAAACATTTCAGTGCTGTGGTATTCAAAAATAATAAATACAAAGTTAAACTGAACTTACATTAACTCATTTTCCTTCATTTAACTAGCAATCATTTTGGAGAGAAGTTGCTTACATTGTTTGGGGCTTTCAACTTAATTATTTGCAATGGTCTAGATAGATGGAAAAAGTCCGGGAACTTCACTTGCAACACATACAATGGATACAATGGGGCAAGTGTCGTTAACTATGTGATGTGTTCCAAAAGCTTGATAGAAAAGATAGACGAAGTTAGTATTGGAGAGCATATTTGGGACTTAAAATCAGACCATAACCCAATTTATATAAGGTTATCATGATTAGAAGAAAGGCAACATAGGAGGAAAACCCAATGCTCTTGACAATCACTATCAAGGGGAAAAATTCTTCTAACACAAGAAAATTGTACTATTTTCAAGACAATGTTAGAGAGATTAATTCGGAAGGAGAAAACTGGTTTCAAAAGCTTCAACAGTCATGAGTTAACAAATATAATTCAAAGTACACTTGAGAAGTGAAAAAGAGCAAAAAATAGGAAATCAAAATCAAATTATTTTCCTGTAAATGCTTGGTTTGATGAGGAATGCAAAATGGCAAGGAGAACCTTGAAAAAGGCAGGAAAGGAGAAGATGAATGTAAAGTTATATAAGCAGATACGAAAAAGGAAAAAAGACGAGTTCATGCAAATAAGGAGAGAAGAGTTAATATATTTAAGCAAGAATAATCCAAAGCTTTTCTTGCAGCGACTGCAACCAAGGAAGAAGCAAACTGAAAATAATATTACAGCCAATCAATGGTTTGAATATGCAAGGCAACTCTATGAGAAAGAATTTGAGGTGGAGTCCCCAAGGATCAACACAAATTCAAACCTCTTCACGTTACAGGAGGTGGAAAATGGAATTAAGAAGCTGAAAATAGGAAAGGCAAAGGACTTGGTTGAACTTCAAGTAGAGTATCTAAAATGGGGAATGAACGCTCTTGCACCGCACACCATGGAAATATTCAACAACATCATTCAACAAGGATTCCCAAGAGTCTAGACAACTCACCTAGCAATACCCCTTTTTAAAAGTGGAGACATTAATAATCCATCCAACTATAAAACAATTATGATCAATCCTTTGTTTGCAAAGCTTTTCGGTAGCATGGTAGAAGACATAATTAGTAGGTGGGAAGAAGTAAAATAAAAGAGGGCAAGAGGACAAGCCGGTTTTAAGCCTAAATATTCTACAGTGGATCATGGTATCACATTGAGATACATTGTTGAAAAGGTTTGGGAGGACAAAGAAGAAGTATTTTGTTGCTTTGTTGACTTCAAAAAAACATTTGACATAGTCCCTAGGGCCAAGTTGTGGCCTAGAATGGAAGAGCTTGAAATTCCTGTGCATTATAGAGGTGTTGTCCATAAACTTTATGAAGAAGTGAAAGTCAAAATTAGAGATGGATAGAAAGAAGAAATATTACATTGAGGAATTCAACCCTATGTCTGATCTACAACAAAAAGAGTTAATTAAAATTAGCATTTCGTGGAGGGCAAAGGTTCTTATTGCTCAATTAAGGACCAACTCACATCAACTTCTGTGTGAAACAGGACGGTGGAAAAGACCTAAAGAAGCTTGGGAAGAACGAGTGTGTACATTTTGCACCTCTGTCACTGTGGAATTGGAAAAACATTTCATTTTGGAATGTGATGCATTCAAAGACATGAGAGAAAGTTATAAGAACATGTTAGCATCGGTTTCTTGGCATTGTCTTTTTAGCCAGGGGATTGTTGGAAGGTTGGGTTAGCTCATCATCAATTTGAATTCGAAAATGATTGAATTGCAAAAAGGGAAAACAGGGAACTGATGGTCTCATAGACCTTAAAATATCATTTAATTTCATTTATAGTTAATGAAACATTTTTCCGTTATATTTTACATTGATTTAAATTAATATATAATTATTTATTATCTTATATTTATTTATTATTATTTATAATTATTATATATAAATATTAATCAAAAATATTTCTCATTTAAAAATGGCCATAACAATATTTATATTGTCACCCTAAATCCAAGATTAAAAGCCATTTTTTTTGTGTGGTTTATAGACTCAAATGTCCACATAATATTCATAATATATGTACCAAGTAGATCCACCAGAAGAGATCACATTGTACCAATCACATCCACCCCAAAGGATCACTTTGTTGTCCACTCAACCAGGAAGCTTGACCCCTAGAGTGTTGAGAGAATTGAACCCCTGACCTCCCAATTGCAAAAATACTTTAATTAATAAAAAAGGCTCAACCTCTCAGAGCT
>APFE030618229.1:8419-60386 GCA_000404065.3 Pinus taeda
CAGCTGCCTATAGTATTCTAGAGAAAATAGCCTCATGGGAACATACTTAGGGAGTCTGTATGGACAGAGCTCACAGCCATAAATCCTGATGACTGAGTGGTTTTGGTACAAGTACCAGTCACCAATCTTGTAGGTTCTGGACAACTGTAAAATCTTCTGCATGTCTTTGGATAACCTTGTAGGAGGAGTTCTCTTCAGCAGGCAGATGACTGGATATACAAATTGGTCCACAAACTCACAGTAAGAGTAAGGGGAGTCCTGAACCTGGTGAAAGATTGAAGACCAGAAGATCACAGACCTTCTTTCCCCTTTTGAATTAAGTTTCCTGACTGAGCATTGGAAGTTGTCAGTCTGATAGTACAAGAACAGGTGGTAAATGTATGAGGAATATTTGAATATTGCCTCTCTGTTCAGTCTGGACAACTGATCATGTATTTTGATTGCAATGTACCTGGCATAGTTATACTTGATCTCAGGGGATTGGCCGGGGCTGTATGCAGATAGCATCACCAGCACAGTTGTGTCAACATGTTCATTGGTGGTGAAACCCAGCACAGAGGTCAGCATGTCTATCAGCAGCTGGCCTACTTCATTGAAGTCCTTATATAAGAAAGGAGGTGGCCCAGAGGGCTGGCACTCTGCCTTCATGAACTTTCTGGCTATGATTTCAATGTCTTGAGAAGAAAGTCTGGAGCCCACATCTAGCAAGAACTCTATAGTGAAAGGATACAGCTGCCGGTTCAGACTGTAATTAAGCATCTGGTCAATGGATTCTGGAGTAATGTAAAAGAGGATGCTCCCCGATGGAGACTTCACGGCCCTGAGGTCCTGGTCATAATTCTCTGCACACAGATGGATAATCTCTGGGAATACATTGACAGAAGGCAGAAAATAAGTAGGCAAATTGGATTGCCATATGCCATACAGGTCACTGCCGGCCGAATGAGTATTTCTCAGCTGACAGTAGGTTTTCAAATGGTCTCTTGGTGCCACAAAGTCAGTGATGAGAGCATCATCGTCCACCAAAGGTATGGCTTCTAGGTCTCTGTTGGGTGGGTTGAGGGGTAAGGCTTCCAGAACAGCTAAAGCTTCCATTGCTTGGGGTTTTGACTGGCAATTATCAATGTACAGGGTTCTACAGAGGCTTCACAGGCAGCTTTAATGGCGAATTACCCCGGGATTGCTTGAATTATGATAATATTTGAACAGAAAACAGGTTTGTGTGGACAATTGAGAAGGCAAGAGGGCGCCGGAGGCGAAATACCTGTTTTAATGGCGGACGAGCAGTTGCAGCGGTCGAACAGGTCGAATTGGGTATGGTTGAGTTGGCAGTGGACGCAGCAACAGTTGTGGCGGATGACTTTTGGATTTCGACCGTTGGAAGTCAAATTCGCCTTCAGCTGAGCTCCAGGTTAATCGGCAGCAAACATGGAAAAATGACAGTTTTTGGCCTTTTTATGCATTTTGGGTGATTTGGCTCTTTTTTGTGATGACGTCATGCTGACGTCATGGTGGGTCCGAGGTACGGAGAGGGTGACGTGGCAGGTGACGTGGACGCCCAGGTGGCATGGCAGGGTGGCGGGCTGATGCGGTGGCAGCGCTACGTGGAGGGCCCCGGGGCGCGGGGGCGCGAATGAGTGAGGTGACGTGGGTGTACGAGGGTGGCGGGAAATGGAGTGACGTCACGATGGCGGAGGGGTGACGTGGCGGCAGGGCGGTGTGAGAAAGGCGGTAAGCGGTTTCCCCGGCAGGCCCTTAAGAGGTAAGTGGTTTGGAAGGGGGGGGCAGCGAACACCTTCCGCGTTTGACGCGTGGCGGGGGTACGGCAGTAAAACCGCCAATCCCCCGGCCGTCAAAGCTCGAGCATGTCCGTGGGCGGATCGACCGCCCACCGTTGGATGGAGGGGCTGGAGATCCAACGGCTGGCGGTGATCGGGATGCGCCGGTGGGTTATTTCAGTGGGGGACCCGCCGGGAATTAAAAAATAAGTTTAATAAATGAGCGCGGGGAGGGTAAAAACTATAGGTTTTTGGGTTTTGTCGGGTTTTCCGCCTGCGCCATTTAATTAAAGATTTGTTTTTTAAACTTTAGGACAGTGGGTTTTTAATGCGGAGAAAGGAAAAAAAGGTTTTTCGATTTTTTGCAGAAGGGTTATGGGTAAAGGGGTTTCCCATAGGATTTTCTTTGCACGATGAGGGTTTAATGAGCAAGATAGGGTGGAATGAGAGGGGAAGCCTGGGAGGTTCATCAAAGTGACCAGGTGTCATTTTGATTCCTTTAATCAGAACCTATGGCTATGGCACCAGGGGGGATATTTATAATCATTTTGGGGTTTATACACCGTGGTGTTTATAGTAATAGGAGAAATGGGGTATAGGGAGCTAAGTAATAGAGTTAGTAGTTAATATGGAGAAAACACATGAATGAGGAGTAGTTCAAAATGAAAAATTTTGCACAAGAAATGTGGCTTTTCCAAACCATAAGAATGTTAAACATTTGAATCTCTTAAGCCTTGTGCTACCTGGGGAGGGGAGTTAGTAAGGAGTATTTTACAAATGAGGAACAGGGGAGTTAGTCATGCTCCAGTGCTTTTCTCCCTGAAGATATTTCAGCAACTTTGACCTTGGAAGATACACCATTTCTGCAACCCCAGCTACCTACCCAACTAGATTCCTAGCATTTTTTGTTCCTTCTTGGAGGGTGCACTTAGACTTGCAAACCCTTTGAATGCCTTTTCTTTTCATTGGCTTTTTCTTTCATTTCCTATCTAATGCAACCCTTATTCCTTCCAAGGTCCCAGATTGGACAGTTGGGAACCTTTGTTTCTCTACCTATCTACTGATCTGCCAAGATTAAACAGTTTGGAAAGATATCATTCTCTATTCTACAACAAATAAATTGAAAGCATGGCATGGTCCAGATTAGACTGTTGGGCCATCCATCAAAAGTAAGTTCATGTAGAAACTGAGACAGGCATTAGTCCTTTCTGAGGAAATATGTGATCTTTGCATCATCAAAGCAGAGCATATTTGGACCTTTGATCTCCAATCATGAAATATGAAACCTATTGGTATAGGTATCTAACACCATCAAAGCACAGAGATCTATGATCATAAACAATATAGGACCAGATATATATTAACCACACAAATGCATATATCAACTCAAACGTACAAGAATGTGGAGGAAAACTTGAATAGCTTTATTGATAGAAAGAGTAGAAGAGAGGATTACAACCCATTGATTTGACCCAACGTCATCCTCCCAGCATCAAAGCCCTTCTTCACCTCATGAAATGCTTAGATCACCCAACACTATGATGTTCCACCAAGAAACTAACAACACTTCCTTACAAGATACAAAATTCCAGCCTCTGGATCTCTGGGATGAGGGATCCATATATAGATGTTTACAGGGGTGTGAGTCAGCTTCTGGGATTTTGATTAGTGTCCTCTCTCTGATAGTTCTTGCTTCCACTTGGAGATTCATGATCTCTTACTCATCCCTGGGTGAATTCAGAGAGGCAAGTGTCACGAGAGAAGTTTCTGGAAGATTCCATGATCATCCACCTTGCAAATTGTCTCTGCCATTTGTCTACTCTCACCCATCACACCCTACAGAAGGGATTTTCAGTATGCGTCGCACTTTTTGCATGTGGCAGGTGAGATGCATCGCACCCTTAGCACTGAGCAGTCTATATGGTCTAGTTTTGACCAATTCTGAGTAGTTTTCCATGGAGAACTTCTGGGAGATGATGTAATCATCTGACCTTGTTCCTTTAGGGTGTGAAACAACACTTTTAGGGACTCAAAAGCCCTTGGTTTATGGACATATATGATTTGGGTTGCAATTCCCAAATATGTCTATAACAACCACACTTAAGGACGACGCTATCACAGCAAAAACTTTCTACCCATGCCGAAGCGTTGGAGATGGCAATGAGATTGCATGAGACCCCTATACAAGACCCTGCATTGGGAGTCCAACAAATCCATCTGCAACTACAAAATCTTTTTCTGGAACTGCAAAGTTTGAAATAGGACAGAACACCTCAGCCAAAGGTGCATGAGGAAGTATGGTGAATAAAATGCAAAGGCCAAGGGCACTACAAGGACAACTATCTAGTGTTTGCGAACTATTTGGCAGGAGGAGGGCTAATGCCATTGAGACTAGAGACACAGGTAGGGCCGAGCGCGGCATCTACATTATGGTGCACGATCTTCCAGATAGGAGGAAAACAAAACACAAATAATTGTCATCTATTGCATAAGTATACGTAGATGTCCCAATAATTGTTTTGTAATTTCTGCAAATCGGTAGGCAATGACGAACGCACCTGCCGAAGCTATGAACTAATGATGGATCAAACTCATACCTATAGGGTGGAGAACAAAACTTGAGCCCTCGACCGAAATACAGGGATGGCATGCATTGGATTTTAGGGGCGCATTTGAGGACGAGGTGGAATGGGACCAAGAAGGGATCATAGACAACTAATTTGCTACAATTGCGGAGGGCCAGGGCACTATAACCGTGATTGTACAAACCCAACAAGAATATCATGTTGGTACTGTACTCAATTTGATCATGAGGTAGAAGACTACCCTTCATTGATAGCGAGGATGCACGAAAAGGGGGTACATCAGCCCCCTTCGACCTAGAATTTACAGATGATGAGGTCTGAGCTGCACAAAGAAGACCTGAATATAAACATGAGGCTCAGGAGCGGTATGACCACGAGAGATGATAAAGGGAAGCAGCCTGAAGAAAGCATGTGGGTTCGCAAGGTTCCTACAAAGGAACCCAAGTTTGATTTAGAATGCGTGAAGGAGACATTCATGGAAGCCAAGAAGAGCTTCACGGAGGCCTCCACTTCAGGTAGTAAGGATCAACTAGAACCGGGGATGGATCCTTCAATGCTCACTACCTTTCTAGATACATGTATGAAATTGTTGCATGACAGTAAGGCAGTCAAAGGACTGTAGGAACTTATCACTAGGTGTGTAGGGTTAGGAGAACTACGCGTGGTCCAGAAACTTGGGAAGCATGCATTGCGCACAAGAAGGGAAATGAGGTTGACTGCACAAATAGGTGAGTACGAAATGGATCAGGTAATCCTGGATCTAGGTTCGGACATGAATGTACTACCAAAGCAAACATGGGAACGCATGGGTAGACCTGCATTACAATGGTTCCCTATTCAATTATGAATGGTGAACCAACAAAAGATTTTTCCCATGAGAAGATTGCAAGGGGTAACAGTTGATATTGAAGGTGCGAGCGCGTAGGAAGATTTTGAAATGATAGAGATTGTTGATGACAACAATCCCTATCCCGTGTTACTGGGAATAGACTAGGCTACCAATATGAATGGAGTCATAAATCTGAAGAAGCGAAAAATGATATTTGAGAAAAATTCACTATGTGTAATAGTACCATCCAGCCGAAGGAGCGTGATACACTGAACTGGTGCACAACGATGATAGTGGTGACAATCTCGATTGTATCTACAAAATAACTGCACAAGAAGAAGATTGGGCGAATCCACTACAGATTTCATGGGAGCACAAAATCTCTTGCACTTTGGATTCATATGAAGAGATAGAGCAATGCCAGAATCAGTTGCACGAAGTAACAATGCTTAATTATGACATGATGGTTAGATCACTGTGTTGTGTGACAACAGAGGCAAGGGAGCTGCCAAGATATGATGGATTGTCAACGGTGGATGAATTTTCGAGCAAATTTGAAAGCACAGTACTAGAATAGTAGTGCTTTGATGCACTGAAGTGGGCACTGCGTGGCACACCCACACGATGCTGGGGTACGCATCAAGGAAATTTTTAGGATTGGCGCGGATGCAAAAGGATGATGCGCCTACATTTTGGTAAACCCCAACCCTGAACGAAAGCCAATCAGCAGAGGTGGAACAACTTGCGCACCCACGTTTCTCGTTGGGTACAGACATATGTTGTCAAGCCCACACAAGCACACACCAGTCCCAGAATAGAGAATCAGAACAAATCGCAGCAGCATGAAAGGTGACGCGCGCTACCATGTATCCACATTGAAGCATTTGATAGGGCGTGCAGAGTACTGAACAAGGTTTATCAGGAAAAATGAACTGATTGGGATCTGCATGCCAGCGGTTTGATAGGCCTACCGGACCCTGTGCGAAACCCTAAACATGGAGACAATCCCAAAGGCGCAGAATGGAGTGCTAACTATACTTACGGAAGAAGATCCAAAAAGGAATTTTCACGTACTAGACCCTGTAGTGGTGACAATGCACAATGACCAGGAAGAAGAAATCACACATCTACGCAATGTCGAACATATAAGGATTCCAGAAGCCATTCAGTGAGGGAACCTTAGACTTCGCGAACTCAAAAAGGACCAGGTACAATTGAGGAAGAAAAACATTTTGATGGATGTTGAGATCAAGAGGCTGGGGAACGAGATCACACACGCATGTCTCGTCGATAAACCAAGGATGATAAGGCAATATACATATGATCGTACAACTGCATTAGAAGAGTGTCGCCAAGAATTTATGACTCTGCTACCATGGCTATGACTGCACCTCACCAAACGCAGTAACCAGGGAAGCACACTGCATACAGTAGAACGCATGGCACCGGCGGTCGCGCAGACAATTGAGCAGTTTCCACGGACTATGCTGGAAGATGAGTTGAAGTCTCACACAAGTGGTGCAACCACCTGACTAGCTGTAGGGAGCATAGTCTCAGCGCTCCAGATAGTTGAAAGAAATTGCGGGACTCTAAAAGAGTATGTTTGGGAGCTGTGCGATGAGGGAGGTGCATGCAAAATCAACATGGCACAAGGTTCATGCCTGTGCATGGGGAGTTGCACTGCCGCGTGGGTAGGCTGCGAAGTAACCATTGGTATCACTGCTCATGATGAGATGTCCAATTTAAGGCAAAAGGGAGCAGGCGGTAAGAATTTAAGACATGAATTAAGAGCTAGATTTAAGGCAATCTGCTGCCAAGAAAGCATTGATGGCTCAGAATTGGGGGGAACAGTCGAATCTGAATTCAAAAGGAACTATAAAACTCCAAGGGCTAACCATGAGACAACACTTGTTCATTTAAGATTTGAACAGTTGATTAGTGCACAAAGTGGTGAGCACTGAGCAAGATTTGAGCCTCGAAGTTTATGAATGGCCACAGATAGCTCAAACAGGATGATGGCTACTAGGAGAGGTTTGGGCTATGTAGAAGGAACCACTAATGAGGCCGCGCAGAACCCAATGGTGCATGATGTTCCCAGAGACACTAGGGTCACACCAAAAATCCCAAAATTGCCTTGAATGTCGAGACCCAAGAAAGATAAGTAGGCAGTGGGACCAGTTCACATGTCCCCGAGGAATCCATGGTTCGGTAAAATCTCTATGGAAGAAAAGTGCAAGGCTATCACCATTGAGACAGACGATGAGGAGGAGGACCTATAGCCTCTTGTTGATGAGATATAGGTAGGAGAAGACATTGAAGAGGACATCCAGCTAGTGCGCACTGCAGCTAAATTACCCGAGTACGTTCCTCCGCGAAAAGGGAAAGCTAAGATACCCAAGGACTTGGATGCCACTAAGAGCGCACTCCAAACCTCGCTCCTCCCCAATGGAATTATGCTTAAGGGATCAGCCTTGGGCCGCGTACCCACAATGAAGTTTGAATATTGGGACCTCACGAACATTGAGAAGTTCCAACATTTAGAGATTGAGAACCTCATGAAGCAGAGCACGGAGGGGTCAGTTACAACACTAGAGCCATAGAAATGGTTGCGTAGTGTGGAGAAGGCCAGACTACTTCAGCTACTATGGATTCCACACTTTTGCCAAGTGCCTATCACAATTTTTTTCATCAGGTAGCTGCTTTTCCTGGTGCACAATGGGTACTTATGGCTAGAGGAGCATATTCCCATCATGGTGGATCTTATCCACAGGATTTCTTGGCTCCCCTGTAAGAGAAAGGACCCGACGGAGATAGCCAGAAAAAGGGGAGATTTGGCACTCGCAGAGGCCATGAAGAAGAAACAAAAACTAGAGAAGAAAAAGAGGGGTTACGCAATCAGCAGCATTCAAGATAAAGGGGTGTGCGTAGCCACCCAACTCTTGGCTGAGAAGGTAATGCGAAAATGCCATGAAGATGAGGTACCAACACTGATAGTTGCACTGGCAGAGCAATGCGTCGAGGGGTTCCAATTCAACTCGACCGAGTTCCTTTGCGAGGAGTTCCTAAATAACTGCAAGGAAGCCCGGGAGCAGGGCAAGACCTTCCACTATGCGTGGTTTCTCTTATCTATTTTAATTGTAACAGGGGAACTGCCTAATGACAATGAGTTCCCTAATATTGAACAGGACTTACCAGAGGCCGCAAAGTACACGTCACTCTAGGCTACTAAGGACACCAGGCAGATCCGTGAATCAAAGATCTTCTGGGTGCTCATGTTTAGATGTGGATCAATAGGAGGCCACGCCTATCCCTCACAGTGTACAATAGTCTGCGGAGTTTTACAGACTTCAAGGTAGACATGCATAATGTGTCTATCAAGGCGCATAAGGATCTGGTGTAGAACTAGACCAAGCTCCCCTTCACCGCCATTGATGATGAGATCTTCTTAGTGCTAGAAGCATGGCCTCCTGAGTGGCTTGCCTTGAATCTGGCAGAGATGGATAGAACAACAGCACAGAAGCAGAAGGATGCAACCAAGTTGTGTGTCACAAAGTTTGCCTAGCAAAGGAAAAATGAAGAAGCGGCCACGAAGGTAAGTGTTGTCTGTGAGGCAGCAAAGGCAGCTGCAGAGTAGGCAAAGGCCGTCGAAAAAGCAGCAGCAACACAGGCAACATGGGCCACCACGACACAAGGGGAAGAGTGCTAGAAATTGTCTATAGGACAGGGAGCAA
Organism: Pinus taeda; assembly: GCA_000404065.3. Classification (NCBI taxonomy): domain Eukaryota; kingdom Viridiplantae; phylum Streptophyta; class Pinopsida; order Pinales; family Pinaceae; genus Pinus; species Pinus taeda. The sequence goes on from APFE030618229.1 coordinate 17,343, forward strand.
CAAACACAGCAGAAGGCATGGACCCGAGCAAAACGTCCACCCAGCTGAAATGGTTGTGCATCATGGAGATATTAGGTCCATGAAAAAAGGTTAAGGCATCCAAACTGGACATCGAACTGATTACACTGATAGAAGGTGACCTCTATGAAATCGGCGACACGGTTCACAAGGTCACTAGGGAAGCACTCCAGGAAGCCATGATAGAGCAACAGATTATGTTGGGGGCAATAAGGGCATAGCTATAGGAACTTTAGGTGCAACCCCCATAAGAAGGAGAAGTAGATGCCTACAGTGCCATGGTACGTCAGTAGCAGAGCAGCTGCTACATGCAAAGATGGCCAACACCATAGTGCTACTGGAAGGAGTGATAACAGCAGAGAACAAGGATGAAAGAGTTGCGATAAGCAAGATCAAGGGAATGGGACTTAATTTGGCTGCCCTTCTACACGACACATTGTATCAACTACATGATGGCATCACAACAAAACTTTGTGCTAGGGAGGGCCGCACGATCCAGGTATTGACTGAGTAGAAGATCAACATTGAACAACTCAACCTGCAACGTGAAGAGCTAGTGTCACAAAATCAGTAGATTGCACAAACAGTTGATGAATCATGCCAGCAAGTTCCAGAGTTATCCATTGCAATGGAACTACCAGCAGAGATGTGAATCCATTGTCTGGTAAGTGGAGTCTGAAGCATGCGCGAGGAAACAACGCGAGTGCAGATGGAGCTAAACCTCCAAATTACCAAGTTGTGGCTGAAGGTGCAGCCTTCCACTCCTCTGAAAGTTAGAGAGGAGTGCCTTAGCTCGATTCAAACAGGACTGGAAGAAATTCGACAGGCAATGCAGGACTGTACTAGTATGTTTGACCAAGCTTTTGACATCCTCACATCCTCGTAGGAGGACCCCAACATACAATGCTTGGAAACAAAGGTACGCAAACTACAAGAGTAGTATGACAATGTAAGGGGAACTGCACAGATAGTCATCCTCACCAATGGCTGGTAAAGATGCAGCAAGAAAGGGCACTGAAGGAGTAGGTGGATGCCACCAGATAGAAAGAGGCACTTCTCAAGGCATGCATCCAACCTTGGATTGATGAGGCCTTCACCATTACAGCCGACATTAAGTGCAAGCTCACACAGATGTAGGAGCTATATGCGCTAAGGCAGGTAGTGGATCCTCAGAAAGAAGCATCAGAGGAGTGCATGCAGCAGGTCTAGAAAACCGTAGAACCATGCACCGTAGACCTCCAAGCAGTACGGGACCAGTAGGAGGGACTCCGCGCCAAGGTCGCCTCACCAGCAGAGTGACTCGGGACGAGTCATGATGATTGTGTTGGGGGCCTATTGGGTATGGAATCCCCCCACAACATGTTTTGGGGCTCAAAGCCCATGTTTTAGTCGAAGGTTTTGTAAGACTCCACGAATTGCAGGTGAGGAGCGCGAAGTATAGATTAAGTCATATGTTTGTTTGCTCTAAAATATTGTAACGTAATGTAAAGTCATGTCGGCCTACCCATGGTTCGCAGACCATGGGATTGTATAAATAGAGAGAGGCTCTAAGTTGTAAATATAGCTAAGGAATAAGAGAGAAGAGTACGAAATATTCGAGCTTAGAGTAGGATTCTAAGTGTATTGGGTCATAGTAATAGGAAGAGGCTCTACAGCTAAGTGCGTAGAGGCCTAGTAGAGTCCGCAGCTGAGTGCGAGGACCCTTGCAGCTGAGTGCACAAGGTGGTATTAAGTGTGTAATTAGGATTGAAGATTAATAAAGAGAAGTTGCTTCTTATTTTTGTGTATTTGTTGTACATTGCCTTCTTTACATTTATATTGGTTTATTTATCGCACACACTGATATGATCATTGAAGATGCTATAATAGATAGCAAGTGTGCATAGCAACAAGTCAGACTATGGATGTCCAGAAGCCCATCAGACATCCCAAGGGTGTGGAAACCTAGTTCTAGCACCCTCCCATACTACTTCGGGTGAGACATCAGTCCGCGCTCTATGGACTATTGCCGAAAGGGTCAGTAGTACCAGGATTTGCTTGGCTAGATCACCTCTAAACCTAGGTCAGGCCCATACAAGCCAACAGTTTGAAAGAGATTCTCTTTTCATGTTTTTCATTTGCTTGAGAATTTATTGTCTCGAAACTTTTTTCATTTGAAGTGTTCTATGAGAAATTCCTTTTTTCATTTCATGAAAAGTATAAAATTATAGTTTGTTGCATCAATATATTACGATAGTTACCATCTTTTAAGACTAGGATTGCATTGGCATTTGAAAACAAAAAGAATTATCTTTGCTTTTGAGAGGACTATTCGAGAGTATTTGTTAGGAAATTAGGAATTGGAATTTATTTTTCATTAGTTTATTTTCTAGAAAAGTGAAGTAGTGAAAAATCATTTTGCTTTTGGTTGTTTGATAGTTTACATTTGAGTGTGTTTTCTACCCTCTCTAGTGTACAAAATTCATCAAATTGAAAGGGCCTTGTGGTGGGCCCCAGTATTGCAGCAATAGTGCTGCAACTCCTGGGACACCCTTCTTTAATTTTATCAACCCGGTAGTTCGTAACAATCTTGGAAGCGACGATGCTGTATGCACAAGTACAAGCTCTTGTCGCAGCTGTCACTTGGTCAGCTGGCACAAGTCCACTATGGGCTTAAGCCAACTTCTATGAGCTCTGAGAAGAAGCTTTTTAACTGATGGACGAAAGCTAACTCAAAGGAATCTAATCTACTTGCGGAAAGAAACTGAAAAGCCGAAAGGAAATGCAAACCCTAGCAAACCCTAATTTTACCATCTAGTCCTACTGATGTGAAAAAGAGGATGCAAGCTACTGAAAGAGATGTCATTACTTCTGGGAAGGTAAAGTACATGTGTCTAAGCTACTTCTATATGAAGAAAACATCGTTTTGTATTTTTGATTAAGTTGTCAGATTTACCATGCATGTACTTTCACTATTTTTGACTGTGCAGGGGTGGATCAAGGAGGATAAATGCTTGGAAAAGGTTGGGAAGGTTTAGAGGGGGTCTATGGAGTCCCTAACACCCTTCCAGAGAGTTTCACAAAGTTTGGCTGTCAAGAAACCTCATTTGTGAACTTCTACAGGAAGTCTGCAGGGGTTCTACAGGATGTTCAGAAATTTCTACAGGATGTTTAAAAATTGGATTTTAGAGAATGGGTGAGTGAGGGAAGAGGCATGAATGGATATGGAGGTAGGATAGGGGTTTGAAGTGGCCCAGGGACTGGTGGATGGAGTGGTGAGAAGGTGTAGAATGCTGAAACAATGATTGCACAAAAAGGTAGGGTTACGTGGGCAAGAGGACAGATGTGAGACGAGGAATCTAGGTAGGAGATGGAACAAATGGCTCTGATGAAGCTTAGGTGGATGAAAGAGTGGTAGAGATGCTCTACACTCTGTACATTCAACTGAATTAACAAAGTCTCTCAAGTAACCAAAGTCCTAGCTAATCTAATCTAGCTAACAATAAAGTGAACGAACAACAGCTTTATTTGAAGGAGAACCATATATATCAACTATGCAATGAGACATTTCAGAGATTTGAACACATAACCAACTTCTGCAAATGGAAAAATTACACTAAGGATTGCATGGTAAAGCAAACTAGTGTTTTTGTTTGGGACAACACAGTTACTTCAATTCCAGCCCCTGATCCAATAAGGAAGAGGTGAAATCAAAAGTGTTGTTGACCCTTTTCTGGAGATGTTTTCCCTGTTATTAACTTATCAAACAAATCTGAACATGAAAAGCTAATTTAATCATAAAAAACAACCTAAATAACAAAACAATATTTAAATCTAAATAGCAGATTTTATTCTAAGAATGCAGCAAAGACACATGAAAGTGAACAAAGGAGGTACTGGGCACTTGATATGGGCCCAACCCCAAGAGCTACAGCCTCCTAAGAGAGGTTTAGAGCTGGTGCAAAGCTGGATTCATCTTTATTGAGCAAGAAAAGAAGAATTACATCAAAAACTGTCCACAAGGGAAAGCTTGAAAAGGTGCTGAAATGCAAAGCTAATCTACTGACTAAAATCGAACTAGAAACTAGCTAACTTCGGCTTACAAAGTGACTAACTACTGGTGAACCAAAATGACGCCCTAAGCCCTCTTACTTATACAAATTGAGGACCCCAACAGTCCTCCTAAACTTTAGGGACTCGACTACCAAAACCTGTAGTTAACAGAAGTCCTACTTGACTTGCTTGGCTACCCTTGTGATAATTGATGTGGTGGCCCTTGAACTCCGAGATGATGGTGGATAATTCGAGGTAAGGGCCCATAAATGAAGGGGAAACCTTCCTACAAATCCTCTCTCTTGTTCCTCCACGAATTTGGCTGCCAAGTGCTCATTAAAACCTTTAATTTTGTCTCAAAATTGACCAAAAGCACTGCACAAAGCACACATTAGACTTGTTGGCATAATGACTAACCCAATTCACTCTATTAGCATAAATACAATCAAAAACATGCAATAAACTAATGAGAATGGTGGATTAAGTCGAATTAGGAGGTTGGATGAGCCCATATAATTATCCATTTTTGGGGCTCGTCATCACCCCCTACTGAAAGTGTTTCTCATCCTCTGAGCAACTAATCTATATCTCCATATTTGATGGCTCTGGTGGCCTCTCTGTCATGCCAAGCTTCTGAAATGATGTCCTTTTCTCAATCATGAAACCATGCTTTTCTCTCTACTTCTTTCCACTGCCTGTGCTCGTTTTCTTGTAGCAGTTTTGTTAAAGCCTCATCCTTAGCCTGCAGCTTGCCCTCTCTCTGCTGTTCATCAGATGTTTCCTTGTCTTTCCTTCTTCCTGTGATTGTTTGGCCACCTTTTCCTCCAATTTCTTGGTCTCTCTTAGCTTAGCCCGAGTTTCCTGTAGAGAATTCTCAGCTTCCTGTAGAACTGTCTCAGCTTCCTGTAGAACTGTCTCAACATCCTGTAGAGAGGTCTTTGTGTCCAACATTTCATTCTTTCTCTCCAGGTGGATGTCTACGGCCTTCCCCATTCATAAGTGATGGATGCCTTTGAGGGGGACCTCTCCTTTTGTGTAGCTGAGGTGTCTACAATTGTGATTGGCTCTTTTGACTGTGGTTGGGGTCTGCCAGTTCTTATCTGCATGCTCCTTCTTGCCTTAAAATATAGTGGAAGCTCCCTCTTTCGCTTCTCCTTCTGCTTGGGGGATGTGCTTAGGGTGGCCAGCACAGCTGCTGCCTCCCTAGCTAAAATCTCGGCCAATTTCTCCTTTTGCTGCCCTTTCCCCAGACTTCCTGTAGAAAGTCCTGTAGTGGCCGTTTTCTGGCTTCCTGTAGAAGCAGTTTTTTGGCTTCCTGTAGAAGTAGTTTTTTGGCTTCCTGTAGAAGTAGTTTTCTGGCTTCCTATAGAAACAGTCTGCTAGCTTCTTGTAGAACCAATTTTCCCTAATGTGGCTTGCTTGGCTGGGGGTGCCTTCTCTTTGACTTGTGCTATGGTTGCCTTGGGTGTTCTTTGCATATTTTCAGTCTTCTCTGCCCGGGTTTGCAACCGTTTCTCCCTTGGCGTTGGTGTTTTTATTTTACTCCCAGCTTTGGCCTCAACAGCTTGTCCGTTTTCTTGCTTTTCCTTTTGTTGTTCTTGTGGCTTTTCCTATGATGGCCTGTCCTGGGTTTTCTTACCCTTAGCTTCCTTACCTTTAGGTTTCTTCTCTGCCTCAATATGTTCCTTCTCCTCACTACTGGATGAAGTGAGTTCTTCTGCAGGGTCCAGATATCATCATTCTTGGTCATATTACAGAAAATATCCCAGGAGATAGGGACAGTATAAGTATGGAGGGAATCTTCTACGAGGAGCTTGATAAGCCCATGATGAGCCAGCTGGTATGGTGTCCCCTCCTTCAGTTTTGTGCCACACTCAATCAATGACTGCAGGAGGAAGTATGGGATGCTCAATATTTGTTCTGAGGGCAAATCCATCTTATGCCTGAGCTCAGTTAACAAGCGGAAGTGATACCCATACACAATACTAAATCACCCCTCACAGGTAATATATTTCATAATTTGAAGGCTGACCTCACTCCAAAATGGTTGTAAGCTAGCTCTTCGAACCCCATTTTTATCCTCTGAAAACTGTTCTTCTGTTAGGAAGAATTCTTTTTTAACTTTTCGGCCCAATTTCCTTTCCTTTTTATTCCAGGGCATCCCCAATGGCAATTCAGTGACTCGGCTAAGGAGTTGTGGGGTGAGTTTCAAGGTCAATCCCCTAAAATTTACAGTTGCCAATGTTTTTGATTTGGGCTGCAGGGACCTTAGGAACTCCTCTATTATTTCATCATCATAACCTTGGATTCTGTCACAGAAGGTCATCCAACTGGCATGGGAAAATAGGTCTACCACCTCAAGAGTTTCACACAATTTTCTGGAATCCGAGGGTTCCTTTCTAATAAACTCTCTTGGCATGGTGAGCATGCTCTGTTCTGGTTTGTGCTCTGATCAGAAAGGGCTTGTTGTTTTATGGTTTCCTTCTTCAAACTTGAAAATAGTATCCCTCAAGTGTTTATGTCTTAACTTTGCACCAATTCCCTGGTTCTAATGCTTTTGTTGCCCAAACTCGATTGTCTATGTATGGAGGGGGAAGTTTTGTTTCCACAGACAGGGTACAACACCTCAATTTTTTTTACTTCCAGCATACATGCAAACGTGCAACTTCAAATTTTGACATACAAGCTAGCCCTCTTAGTGCTTTACCTTTCCTATAGGAGGAATTTTCGTAGGACCCTTGGAGGAGAATGTTAATGCTGGACCGTCTGAGAAATTACGTGTAATTACAGAGGCAAGCTACTATTCTTGACCCATAGGCAGACTTGTTTCTAATACCCCTACTTGAGACAGTCCAGTTTACCACCTTTTGAAATATACCATGCAGGGAAAGGGTTTTTCGAGCTTACATCTCCTGGAACTTCAAATTTTTCGAAGAAAAGTGAGGCTTCCCTACTTCTGAAAGCTATTTCGTACTTCCTGTAGAACGCCAATAAGCAAGAGGGTTTAAAAAATGGTCGAGAAAGCTTGGTTTACTGTTATGGAGCCGGTATGGAGCTTGTTGCAGGTGCAAGGATGATGATAAACTGTAAACAACAGAGGTGAGAGTTCAATTGGTTGTTTTATGGAGATTTTCATTGATGGAGGGTGAGCTGGCCACTACACGTTGGCCCCATGTAGACTGTTAGTCCCCACTAAAGTGTTTAACTGTTTGTTCTCTGCCTGTAATGACATCCATCAATCATGCTGAAGCTTAAATGGTCACCACTACCAGTTTCCAGATTTCCTCTTGAGATGGTTGAGCACACGTGTCATATTCACCCACCGAGCGTAGTTGAACTGGATGAGGGTGGCCAGTTAGTTGGCCACCGATTTTTTTAATCACCACCATCTCATTACTCATGCAGTTTTCAAATTATAGTCATGCAATCAAAGGAACGAGTTTAGTCACGTACCTGGAAGTTGAATGTGGCTGCTGTGAGGTGCCTTTTGCTACTACATGTGTTTCTGTGTTTGCATGATGGCTTGGTTGCTGATTCATGGTTGTTTTCCTTGTGCAGGTTTCCTCTGGTCAGATCTACACTGCAGGAATTTGTTGTCCTGTTCAGATCTGCACCCTCAAGTTGCTGATGTTGAATTTTCACAGGCCAGAAACTTGTTTCCGCCATTTCTCCCGAACGATAGACCGGATCAATCTTAAACTTGCTGAGCATGTTCCTATCATCATTATGCACCTCCCATAGCGAAATCGCGATCAATGGATGCATAGATTTCGAAAAAAACGAGAAATGGCTGAAGATTACAGAGATCAATTTCTCGGAAACCGTGTGTCGAAATTGGCTGAAACTACTTGGGTAGGTTACTATCACCCATATGCATCTCCCCATAAAACAGGTTTTGAAACGGATGCACGGATATGGAGAAAATGAAAAAATGGCTGAAGGTGACGGAGGCTGATTTCTTGGAAACGTGCACCGGAATTGGCTGAAATTTCTCAGGCATGTTTCCATCATCCCTATACAACTCCCTATAAAACGGTTTTGTAAATGGATGCATGGTTTTCAAGTTATGGAAAAAACAAATTCTGTTCTATGTATTTTTTCTTCAAAGCATTCTGCAAGTTTTTGCACTGTAAAAAAAATGAGCTTGGGTTGTGATGCAGGCATGGAGATGATGGAGGAGGAGTCTAAAAATTGTAGGAGGAATTCTGAGCCCTTGAAGAAGCTATCATGTTTTCCAAACTACCTTTTTGCAATCCATTTTTAGCTTCTTGTAATTTCTACAGGAACTTCCTGTAGAAAACACAATTTTCATAAAAGTAGCACAATGAGGTGGAAAAAATGGTGGAAAAGGGTGAGGGATGGAAACATGGGTGTGTGCAGGCCTCATGGACATATTCCCAGCGTTCAGGTCCTCTTTGGAGATCAATTTGGCTTTTTTGTAAGCTTCCTATAGAAGACACAAAACTTCCTGTAGAAAACATAGTTTTCATAAAAGAAGCACAATGAGGTGGAAAAAATGATGGAAAAGGGTGAGGAATGGAAACATGGATGTTTACGGGCTCGCCTAAAGGTTCTACAGGATGTTTCCTGTAGAAGTACAGAACTTCCTGTAGAAATGCCTGTAGCTTCCTGTAGAAAGCCCAGAACTTCCTTTGTCTTTGTTTTGAGCAATCCTACTGACCTACAATGTCTTTCTTGCAACCTGCAATTATTCAATGGAAATTAGATTTACTTTTTCTTTTCTCTTTTCTTCTTTTTTCTCTTTTTTTTTTTGAAAACAACTAGGGCGCCTCATGGAGGTTTTCACCCTAATTGTCTGCCCTAGGCGCCTCCAAGGAGGTTTTCACCCAAGGATCTTATTCTCTTTCTTTTCTCTTTTTTTCCAACCCATTTACCGCCTCATGGAGGTTTTCAATCAATGAGCCAATCTAAGGTGCCTCCGAGGAGGTTTTCACCTTAGATTTTTCCTCTTATTTCCATTTTTTTCATTTTTCCTTCTCTTTTTTTTTTTTTTTCTCTACCCTACCCTACTTGAAAAATAAAATCGTTCTCAAGTATAAGAATACTTCCAATGGAGCCATGTGCACATCGAGATTAGAGACAAAATGACGTGGAGGCTTGAAATGCATGCTTTGACAGGTATCTGGATTTTAGAGAACAATTGATTTGACTTTGAACGAATCGAGCATAGCTGAGGAAGAGAGTACTGCTGCAACTTAGTGACCGTTTGAAACCATATCTCAATATAGCTATGATATCCTTGGTCCTTTTGCTGATCTGGATCATTCTCCATATCACCTTCTATCATGACCTTCACATCTTCCTCTTTTTGCTGAGTTTTCTCTTGAGTACATGGAGGATTTGATGGTAACCACGAGAGAACTCTCTCGATCTCTGATTTTGATGTCTTCTCTTCATCAAGTGCAGCCCATGGTTCTTTGATCTCTTCTTTTGAATCTTCTTTTGCTGGATGTGGTCCTCCAATGATTTCAAGATAATCTCTTTTTTGCAATACTCTTCCTGAGCTGTCGTGAAGATCATTGAGCTCAAGAGGAGTCATTTGGACATGTTGTGCCCCATCTTTGCAATTGGATTGAATTACTCCATTGTATGGTTTTGGAAATGGCGGTACAGGTAGCTGAGTGGAGGTGGATTTTTGAGATCGATGTGGATGGGGTTGTGGTTGGGTAGGTGGTGGAGGCAGATGAGTGGGAGGAGAGTTGTACTGGGGCCTCCACCCCTGATGAGGTGCATTCCACTGAGGCTGTGGCTGAGCATAAGAGTGAAACGAATGAGCAATTGGTTGGGTATAATATGGATCTGTGAAGGAACAAGGAGGAGGTGTGAACCAGGAAGGATGACCAGTGGGACCCCAAGAAGGCATGAAAGTGGCTCGATAGGGGTCGTAAAAGGTTTCGGATGTCCCTTGCAGTTCATGCTGGTAAGGTATGGGCCCATGTGACCTCCTTTGGTTCATGAAATAGAGTGGTTCAGTGACTTCTTTGGCGCCTTGATATGCAGCTTTGATTCCAAGCAAGGAAGGGCACTGATCTGTAAGATGGTATTCTTCACAGACAAAACACACTTCTATGGAGTACAATGGACATTCGTTCCTCGGATGCTTTCTAGTGCACCTGGGACAAAAGATGGCCAAAGCCCTCTTGGATTCCTCTTGCTTCCTTTGGATCCGCAGGGTATCGAGTTGCATGGCAAGAAACTGCCTCACCTCCCTCTTGAAATCTTCCATCTGATTTGCAAATTCATGTTTAGATAATGTACTGCTCCCAACATTTCTACTTGTATCCATTTGCTCCAGAGAAATGTTTTCTTCTTCTTCTCCCCTAGAGGTTTTTCAAATATCTCTTGCTGTCCACCTAGGGGTTCTTTAATCACAACCATCGAAGAAGAGAGAAGGTTGGTTGTGTGAAGCAATGGGGGTGTTGTGCAATCATTTTTCTGAATTATCTCTACTCCTACAAGGCATGAAAGGAAATCTTTTTGGTTGATTTTTTCTTCTTTTTTTGTCTACTTGTACCTGCAAAACTGAAATAGATTGAACTGCAACTAACTATCTTGTTGAACTAAAAATGCGGAATTGAAAGGAAAGCAGGAAAGGACTAATCTATTTTGCTGAAATGAAATTGCAGGAATGAATTGCTAGGCTACGCTTGCAGAATTGAGATTGCGGAATTGAAAAGCTAATCTACACTTGCAGAATTGAAATGCTAATCTACACTTGCAAAATTGAAATTGCAGAATTGAAATGCTAATCTATGAAAGCAAGAAATGTCTACTTTACTTTTGCGGAAATGAAATTGCAGAATGGAAATGAAATAAACTACTTAGCAGAAGGTTGTAGTGGAAAATAGAAGAAAAGAAACAATCACCAATACTCTGACGCTTCCTCGGCAATGGCGCCAAAAAGATGGTGGGCCCGAGTATTGTAGCAATAATGCTGCAACTCCTAGGACACCCTTCTTTAATTTTATCAACCCGGTAGTTCGTAACAAACTTGGAAGCGACAGTGCTGTATGCACAAGTACTAGCTCTTGCCGCAGCTGTCACTTAGTCAGCTGGCACAAGTCCACTAGGGGCTTAAGCCAACTTCTATGAGCTCTGAGAATAAGATTTTTAACTGATGGATGAAAGCTAACTCAAAGGAAGCTAATCTACCTGCGGAAAGAAACTGAAAAGCCGAAAGGAAATGCAAACCCTGGCAAACCCTAATTTTACCATCTAGTGCTACTGATGCGAAAAAGAGGATGCAAGCTGCTGAAAGAGATTTCATTACTTCTAGGAAGATAAAGTACATGTGTCTAAGCTACTTCTATCTGAAGAAAACATCTTTTTGTATTTTTTATTAAGTTGTCATATTTACCATGCATGTGCTTTCACTGTTTTTGACTGTGCAGGGGTGGATCAAGGAGGAGAAATGCTTAGAAAAGGTTGGGAAGGTTCAGAGGGGGTCTAAGGAGTCCCAACACCCTTCCAGAGAGTTTCACAAAGTTTGGCTATCAAGAAACCTTATTTGTGAGCTTCTACAGGAAGTCTGCAGGGGTTCTACAGGATGTTTAGGAATTTCTACTAGATGTTCAGAAATTTCTACAGGATGTTTAAAAATTGGATTTTAGAGGATGGGTGAGTGAGGGAAGAGGCATGAATGGATATGGAGGTAGGATAGGGGTCTGAAGTGGCCCAGGGACTGGTGGATGGAGTGGTGAGAAGGTGTAGAATGCTGAATTGGCTCAAAGAAGGTTGAAACAATGATTGCACAAAAAGGTAGGGTTACGTGGGCAAGAGGATAGATGTGAGATGAGGAATCTAGCTAGGAGATGGAACAGATGGCTCTGATGAAGCTTAGGTGGATGAAAGAGTGGTAGAGATGCTCTGCATTGTGTACATTCAACTGAATCAACAAAGTCTTGCAAGTAACCAAAGTCCTAGCTAATCTAATCTAGCTAACAATAAAGTGAATGAACAACAACTTTATTTGAAGGAGAACCGTATATATCAACTATGCAATGAGACATTTCAGAGATATGAACACATAACCAACTTCTGCAAATGGAAAAAGTAAACTAAGGATTGCATGGTAAAGCAAACTAGTGTTTTTGTTTGGGACAACACAGTTACTTCAATTCCAACCCCTGATCCAATAAGGAAGAGGTGAAATCGAAAGTGTTGTTGACCCTATTCTGGAGCTTTTTTTCCTTTTATTAACTTATCAAACAAATCTGAACATGGAAAGCTACTTTAATCATAAAAAACAACCTAAATAACAAAACAATATTTAAATCTAAATAGCAGATTTTATTCTAAGAATGCAGCAAAGACACATGAAAGTGAGCAAAGGAGGTACTGGGCACTTGAGATGGGCCCAAACCCAAGAGCTATAGCCTCCTAAAAGAGATTTAGAGCTGGTGCAAAGCTGGATTCATCTTTATTGAGCAAGAAAAGAAGAATTACATCAAAAACTGTCCACAAGCGAAAGCTTGAAAAGGTGCTGAAATGCAAAGCTAATCTAGTGACTAAAATCGAACTAGAAACTAGCTAATTTCTGCTTACAGAGTGACTAACTACTGGCTAATCAAAATAAGGCCGTAAGCCCTCTTATTTATACAAATTGAGGACCCCAACAGTGCTCCTAAACTTTAGGGACTTGGCTGCCAAAACTTGTAGTTAACAGCAGTCCTACTTGACTTGCTTGGCTGCCCTTGTGATAATTGATGTGGTGGCCCTTGCACTCCAAGCTGATGGTGGAGAATTCGAGGTAAGGTCCCATAAATTAAGGGGACACCTTCCTACAAATCCTCTCTCTTTTTCCTCCACGAATTTGGCTGCCAAGTGCTCATTAAAACCTTTAATTTTGTCTCAAAATTGACCAAAAACACTGCACAAAGCACACATTAGACTTTTTGGCATAATGACTAACCCAATTCACTCTATTAGCATAAATACAATAAAAAACATGCAATAAACTAATGAGAATGGTGGATTAAGTCGAATTAGGAGGTTGGATGAGCCCATATAATTATCCATTTTTGGGGCTCATCACCTTGTCTAATTTAATTGCATTTAGGGCTTTTCGAGTCGCATCGCTAAGGCATGAAAATCAAGACATAATTCAAGATAAACTTTAAAATGAACTCAATTAACCTAAGGCACATTTGAAAGCTAACGATCACATCTAGAAGGTCTAGGCTAGAGACATGTTTGAGCGTCTTTAAACTAGCAGATGTCGTTAGCTTTGACACTAGACAATGCTAGTACATACTTGTTCTCCCCGTACCATCGAGTATATAACGGGAGACCCCTCTAGGCTACAATCCTTTATCCATAGGAAGCCGAGTCTGCTGCCTCATAAAAGTGATACACCAAACACAACATTCAGGGAGATTGCCTACCCTTCTCGGTTTGCCGAGATGTATTCTACAGTTCATGGTTGCCTAGTAATCCTTTTTACCTAGATCATCTCAATTACTTGTTGGATCTTTTCGTCTCATTAAAATTAAAATATCATTCGAGCACTTGTCCTTTCGAGCTCGTTGCCAATTGAAAGTGATAGAGTCATCTTTGCTTCTTTCTTGACTCTTAAAACATGAACGATCACCAATTTATTTATCCATCTTAAAAATTTTATTGCCCATGATATTATAACATCCTGTTAGTATTTTCTAGACCAAATCATGAGTTGTCCCTAAAGTACATTTTAAAGCCTTGAAATTTATCTCTCTTTTCCTGTTAACTAAGACAATGTCATCATGGCTGAACCATTTGGTTCACCTAGTTCCTCTTCCTCTCCTCTGTTTGAAATATTATCTGAGGAGCCTTTTCCTGAATTACCAGAGTCACTCGAGGACCAAGGAGTTGAACTCGGAATCATTCTAAGAATTCAACCTTTGTCATCTCATCCTTTGCCTACCTCAAATACTAGGTCACCTACTGATATTGGCCTGGAATCTCTGGACAACCCGTCTAGACTCCTGAGAATTCATCGGCTACTGACGATCATCTTAGACTGGTTATATATCCTCCAAATCCTTTGTTCGACACTATTGTGATATTGCTGCAGCGTCTGTACAGTCTGTACAACCAGCTGGGTGTTCCTCTAGAATTATATCCTCATACATCTTCGGTCATTCGTCATCATTTGTTCCCAGCTATGGAACCCGAAGGCGATGCTCCAATTACCTCTCTGGCTCAATCAAAATTTTCTACTCCACACACTATCAAAGAGGAAGAACATCAATTTCCTCCTGAAGGTTTCCCTATATGGGGAGCATTCCCATCAATGTGTACCGAGATTTTCCACCAAATTATGTGACTTTAGCACAATTGATCTCCGGTACAACTAGTGCCTCATCACTTTATCAAAACCATGTTTGGGCGTCTGGCGCCATGCCTAATACAGGCCCTTTCATTGCAAACCAAACCTCCCAATAGGCCGTTAACTCAGTCTCGATGTAACCCACCATTCCAAACGCTCTTGTCTCGTCCGTCCGAGTCACTCGTCCAGTTCAACCGATGGTCTTAAAGAATGTTATTTTCAGTTCTTCGATCCCTCCAGTAAGTGGACAAGTTATGTCACCGCCTAGGGGAAGAATCTGAGTGTTTCTATGATGTCAAGAACAACCAATGTGAGTAGGTCATAGGCTCACATGGTTGGGATGAACCAACCTTCTTCTGGTGTTATCTAAAACCCTTCTGGTCCTGTTGGATTAAGTAATGTCTAGCACCAATAGGTCCAAAATCCCGTTGGTCCATTTGGGTCAAGCAATTTCCAGTATCAACAGCCTTATGAGGCTCAGATTCAGTACCAAGCTCCTAATGTGAAATATGGTTCTCAAGGAATGCTAAATATGCCTTATGTCCTTCAGTCTGGATAGTATGTTCAGCCTGGTCCATCCACTTTTCAGGGTGGCTATGGCCAGATACAGTTCAGAAATTTCTTGGGAACTGTTCAAGTACCCTTGTAGTAGTAGGGACAGCATGTGCAACAACAAGCACAACCTTTGTTATAGCAAGGGCCATCCACGCAATAGCAGGGGAAACCCTCACAACAGTTGTAGTAAACCATGCAGTCACAGATGTAGTATGCTCCGCAAACCTCCCAGCCTATGTCTTCATAAGGCCAATCTCTGCAGCCACAGGGACAACCTTTGTAGCTGCAAGGTCAATCCTTGCAGTAGTAGAGCCAACCGAGGTAGCAACAACCCTTATATACATATCAACAGGGTCAACCCTTACAAGGACAAGGCGAGAGTCAAGTCCTGCAACAACAAGACCAAAATCCTAGTGTCCTGGGGCAACAGGTACAAAATGCTTTTGTCTAAGGGCAGTAGGTCCAAAATAACTATTTCCAAGGATAGTAATTGCACAATCCTTATGTCTAAGGATAGCAAGTTTGTAATCCTCTTTTTTAGAGACAACATGTTTGAAACCCGTATGTTTAGGGAAAATAGGTGCAATATCCATATGTCCAAGGTCAACAGGCTCAACAACCTCTTAACCTGTATGTTTCTTATCAGCAACCTATGGTCGGACAGTTCCAAGGTGTTCAAGGTAAAAATCCTCCCTATGGCTAAGGTAACCTACAGTGGAGGTAGAATCAAAGGCCATATGGCAAAAACCCTCCACTATGGGGACAAAACCCTTACCAGTAGGGATGAGCTCCTCTGGGTGGACCCACTTATCAACCTCCCTCTGGGTGGACCCACTTATCAACCTCCAATTCCTTTCAATACTAAATTTCCATTCTTGACCACAGTAGAGTTTCCAGATGTGTCTCGACTTGCGAATGATCCAATTCTTCATTCGCCATACTTGCCTCCAGTTCCGTCCAAGATCCCGAGTGATTGTCATAAGTTAGATGGGAAAGAAAAGAAGATCCTCAAGCCCATGTGATGACATATCACCTCTGTTGCTCTTCAAATTCCTACGTTGATGATTCTATTCATCTTTGTCTTTTCCAACAAACCCTTACAGGTGCTGCAGCTAAGTGGTACATCGAGCTCCCTCGAAGTACTTACAATGACTTTAACTCTTTAGCGATGGATTTCCTCACACATTTCCAATTGTCGGTTCGCTATGAAACTAGCACCTATTTGCTCACATCGCTTAAGAAAGATACTGCGGCACACATCTCCAATCACATCCATGAATGGAGATGTAGACGTTGCCTGATCAAATTCGATATGTTGATCAGTTGCTCACCGAATGGTCTACCAAGTCATCCGTCACTCCAATTGCCCGCAATATAGCTATGGGTGGATGTGTTACTGAATAATAGACCATTTCTCATGCCCAATACTTAGATCTCATTTATTCTTAGTCTAGAACTTTGTATGAGTTAGTACCCAATGCTCCATGGCCATCATCCAACCTCACGGCATCAAAGTCACAAGCTACACCTCTTGTTGATGGAGTAATTGGTTCAGTGTCCTAGACCCCTGCCAAATCTTCTTCTAAACAGAAGTTAGTCTCGAACACTGCTTCTAATAGTTCCTCCTAGAATCGACCTAGCCCTGGTAAAACCTTAGAGGTCCAAGCTCTCCAATCTACCACAACAGATAAATCCTCGAAAGGTAAGAAGAAAGGGAAAGGGAAGGGTAAATCCAATGCCCCAAAACAGGGTCCTCCCAAGTCGTCTGCTGGTGATTCTTCACAATGGAAGACTAAGTATCCATGCCTCATTTGCGAGGAGGATCACTATACTAAGGATTGTCCCCAATGCTTCAAACTTAATTTTTTTCTCAAAGGGAGGCCAAGTATCTTGAAGGAGCCATTTCTGTCTCAACAGACTCAAATGGTAGACCAACCTCAATCATCTGCTTCCTCATGATCTCAAGTGTTCATGATGAGTATGCCTATTAATGTGGCTACTAGATCAAAAGACTATCGAACTCCTACCCTAACATCTAGGAAGAGAAAGTGGCTACCCCTTCTTCTTCTGCCCCGAGTTCCGTCCCTCTTCATATCGAGCACCCGGACCCTGATTCCACCACTCGACCATATTCTCAAAGTGTGCTAAGGAAGTCCTCATACAATCCCAATGCTCAAGCCACTCAGCACTATAATATTTATGAGGATTTGCCTCAGGCACCATCAGCTATGTCTACTCTCAAGGTACTCCAAAGTTGTCCATCTCAGTGGAAATCATTGTTGTCGACTATTGGGGGCATCGATCCTGCCGATTCCAACTTGATATTTTTGATCTAGAAAACAACGTTTTGCACCTACCTGATCAGATTTCCTTTCTCATTCAGGTGATCATCAGTGAGAAAAACATTCATAGGACCATCATCGATGAATGTGCTTCAACTTGCATCATGTCAGTTGCTTGCTGGAAGGCAATTGGTTCTCCTACTTTGAACCAATCCCCTAACACTTTGGAAGCTTTTGACAGCTGTGATTCACGTCCCTTCGGTGTCTTACCCAACCTTGCCATTACTTTGGAGGGAAAGAAAATACACGTCAAGGTAGAGGTTGTTGATGATAATCTCAATTATGATATTCTACTCAGACGGAGCTGGACCCATGCCATGCATCTTTTATCCTCCTCCCTATTTTGCGTGATTCATTTTCCCCATCAAGGGAAGATCATCACAGTCAACCAACTATCCTTATTTGCCTCTTCCTCCTCGGATGGCAATGTTCCATATGTCAAGCACATTGGTGCTCCTTATGAGAGTGTGGGGGAAGGTCTTTTCAAAGATTCTACCTTGATGGGAATTTTTCTGCTCCCACCTCCTCATGTTACCTCTGTCAACATTATCTTGGTCAAATATGATCCATGAGTCATACCTTCACCAGATCTTGTTGATACCTGGGTCGAGGTTATGCCACTTAGTTCTACTAAAATCAATTACGTGGAAATTATTTTGGACTCAAGTTTTGTATCCTCTGATTTTCCTGTTTTGAGGACTTCCCTCGATACGTACTCTTAATCCCTATGGCTTGGTGCTTCAGAATCTCCTGATCCCTTAGCTGAGACTTTTCTTTCTGACGAGAGTATCATGGAAATAATGACTCTTGAGGAACCACCTTGGAATGATCCTCATCATCATTCCTCATTCTTGCCTCGCCCGATGGTGATGTCTACTAGTCTCGAGGAGTTCTCTTCTCAGTTTCCTTCCCTACTACTTCTAGAACTAATCCTGACTCACAAAGTATGGTTGGAAGGAAATTTCGGTAATATTACCCAAACGATGCTAATTGATATTTCTGTCAAGCTTGGTATCATTGAAAATTTCCATATCAGGGTAACTTGTTCTCTAGATTAGATCAAGATCTATACTTGTCTGTTTCAAGAATTCCGTGATGTGTTTGTGTGGTCATGTGAAGAAATGCCTGGCATTGATCCTAGCATCATTGTGCATGAATACTGACTTATCCTCATGCAAAGCCTATTCACCAATGGCTCTACCCAGTGCACCCTAGGAAAGTGGCTGCTATCAGGGGTGAAGTTGAAAAACTTATCAAAGCTGGATTCATTTATCCGATCCCTCTCATAGACTGGGTGTCAAATATTGTACCAGTGACAAAGAAACAAGGCACGATCCATGTTTGCATCGATTATCGTGATCTTAATCATGTCTGTTCTAAGGATAACTACCCCACTCCATTCATTGATAAGATCAATTATGAATGTGCAGGGAGCATTTTTTCCTTTATGGACAGTTTCTTTGGCTACAACCAGATTAACATTGCACCGACCGATCAAGAAGTGACAACTTTTATATATCTATGGGGTACTTCCACATGCAAAAAGCTCCCTTTCAGCCTCAAAAATGTTGGGGCTGCATTTCATAGGGTAGTGTCCTATGCGTTTCATGAAATTTGCAACATCGTTCAACCTTACTTGGATGACCTTCCCTCTCATTCTCATAAGCGCCAAGATCACCTTGGCCATCTTCGGTAGATTTTTCTTCATTGCAGACACTACAACATTCAGTTAAACCTGCATAAATGTGTTTTCAGCATCGAATCTAGATGAATCCTCGACTTTATTGTTTCCAAGGATGATATTCGCCTTGATCCACTTAATGTCAAGGCCATTGTTAATTTACTCCCCCCATCTTCATTGCACTAACTCTAGAACCTGCAGGGAAAAGAAAAATTCCTCCATCATTTCATACCTAATTACATGGGGCTAGCTTCAGGATTTACCCAGTTGCTCAAGCAAGGAACACCCTTTGTCTAGGATGAGGTTGCCCAAAAGTCTTACGATGACCTCAAGATTGTCCTCATAAATGCTCCTTTTCTGCATCCCCCAGATTATCAGCGCAATTACTTCCTTTACCTAGCTGCAACCCCTAGCACCATTGCTATGGTATTGGTACAAAATGATGACGAAGGAAATGAGCATATTATCTACTAGCTTAGTCATAATCTCCTTGACACCGAAACACGTTATTCCCATGTTGAGAAGTTGGCTTTGGCTATCGTCTAGGATGTTCAATACTTTCGACACTATATTCTCTTATGAACTACTACTGTGATTTCTGAATTCAACCCTATGACCTACATCTTGACTCATCAGTTGCTAGGGGACAAGTATTCTAAATGGATTGTCATCCTGCAAGAGTTTGATTTGGTGTTTACTACTGCCAAATCTAGGAAATCACTACTTTTTATCGAGTTGATTTGCTCCATTCCTTCAAAGTCTCTCCCCACTGGTATAGATGAACAGCTTCTGGATGAGACTCTTTTCCTGATTAGCACCCTCGACTCATGGTACATTGATATCATTATGTATCTCTAGACATCCACATTCCAGTCCATGTTGAGTAAGGATGATTTTCGATGGATCTGACATCACTCCCAACCCTACCCTATTATTGGAGATACTTTATGCCGTGTTGGTGTCGATTCAATTCTTCGCTGATGTCTCACTCTCGAGGATGCTGAGAGAGTTGTCAATGACTTCCATTTTTAGGCATATGGCAGTCATGTGTATGGCTACACTACTGATCAAAAAATCCTTTTGCGTTGGTTATTTCTGGCCATCCATTTTTAAGGATTGCATCCTTACTATTTACTAGTGCAAGATGCACACCCTGCTCGCTCACCTACACCCTATTATTATTATTGGTCCTTTTGCCAAATGGGGCATTGACTATATGACATGTCACCCTCATTCAACCAGGGGGCATGGTTATGTTATCATTGTTGTGGATTATTTCACCAAATGGGCCAAAGCGATGCCTACATATTCTGCATATGGTAAAATGGAAACTCCATTTCTTTTTAATCATGTTATTTCTAGGTTTAACGTACCTCAAGCCATTGTGACAGATCATGGCTCCCATTTCCAATATTACATGATGTCTTAGCTGATCTCTGTGTTGGGTTTTCACCATGATGGCTCAACCCCGTATTACCCTCATGGCAATGGTCAAGTTGAAGCTGTGAACAACGTTTTGGTTACAATGCTTCAGCGTATTATTAGGATGAACAATTCCAATTGACATCTCATCCTATTTTCAGCTCTGTGGGCTTACCGAACCTTGACCAAGGATTCAACTAGTTTCACACCATTCGAACTTGTCTATGGTCTGGAAGCAAGGGTACCAATTGAATGTGAAATTCCTTCACTCAAGCTCGTTATCAAACTTCTCCCCAAAACCTCACCTCAATAAGAGCACCTCTTATATCTAGAACGGTTGGATGAGACTCATCGTCTCGCTACTTTGGTCATTGAAGCACAAAAGAAGCGAGTCAAGTCCCATTTCGATCAGTCGATCTCCCCTAGTGCGTTATCTAAGGGTGATTTAGTTTTACTATATGATCAAGTTAATGATAAGTTGGGGATAGGCAAGTTTTAACCCATGTGGCATGGGCCCTACATTGTTAAACATGTGTTACAGAAAGTTGCCTATGAGCTAATTTATTATGAAGGAAATTCTTTGGACAATCCACACAATGGTCTTTATCTCAAAAAGAACTATGCTTAGGTCATCTTGCATGGTTACTTGTGTACATTAGTGTGTTATTCATTTTTGTGCAGTCTGGTTTGGTGTGTTAGCTTTCAAAAAACTTTCCCGTTTACTATGTTTTTCCCTGCTTTACAGATGTCTGTGACTCCTCACATCGGTTTCGCTAATGGTGCTTACTATAGTACTCGAAATATATCCTCCACAACGTGGGACATTTATGACCCTCATGGTGAGTTGATTGATCTTCAAGGTATTTTTTTAGGTTGCACAACTAATAACATTGATGAATATAACGCAGTCATTGAATTGTTTTCAGAAGCCATCGCTCTTGACATTCAGGAATTGGTTTTCAACCTAGGTTCACAACTTGTTGTCCTTCAACTCAACGAGCAATATTCCATCAGAAACCCTCAAATATTGAGAATATATCTACATGTTCATCTACTGGAAAGAAATTTTGATTACATTACATATCATCATATTCCTAGGCACATGAATACATTGATAGATGCATTAGCTAATTATGTGTTGGATATACATTTACGAAACATGTGAAAGCTAAAATAAATCATTTGTACCATAGTAAGCAAGAAAATAGAGCATATGCATATATATATATATATATATATATATAATATATATAGATAGATAGATAGATAGATAGATAGATAGATATGGTGATAATGTATGATACATAAAAACCCCAAGAAATAATATGTGTGTTCAAATAACATTGACGGCTCATAGGCCTCATATATCCATGGCACGTAGGCCTCAAAATGTAAATGCTGGACCTAGAAACTAATCAGCATGGTGATCGTGGTAACATGAAACTGTTCATGCAACACGAGTAAACAATTGGTGGATCTGGTCCGATACTCCCATTGTATGCCTCTGGTACTGGCGTAGGATGTCTCCCACTTGGACATACTTTGGGATACCATGAGTCAACCCCTCAAGGCTCCTTGCGATCTCCTCCTGTTGTCGCTTCCCTCTTGATAAGGAGCAACATCAACCTAGCGAGCGACGTGCCTGGCTATCAAGGAGATCCTAGCAAGACGCTCTGGTCCAATATCTACATTGATAAAACAAAATTTTATAAACACAAATATAGAAAAAACAATTAAAAAAAAAAAAAAAACTAAAAATTGATATTTTACCTTCATCGTCGAAATCCTCCCCATTTGGAAACGGCATGTCCGGATCTCTACGGAAGTCGGTACTGTTGTATGGCCAATCCTCCACTACGATCAGCTACCATCATAGCCATGAAAATAAGGTGGGCCTGTAGGACATATGATGGCCCCCAATGATCCTAGGAAGCAAATGACTCCAACAAACCATCTGGGTCTCATGGTATCGGCGAATCTACCTCAGTCAGCTAGTACTGGAATAGTAGAACCTGTTCCAAGAAAAAGGTCACTAGTATAGATCCGAAGCAAAATTTCTTCAGATTCCCCACTTTAGCTTTTGTCAGCTAGTGTTTCATGTTGATCTTCATGGCTTCCACCCAATTGAATATCATCGGAGCTGTACAGTCGATAACATATAGAAATTTTGACTTGTTAGTCTTGTGCTCTGCTTGGGACCCCGCCACTCTGTTGATAGTCAACAGTAGCACTCTTAGTATCAGATCTTGCACAGTGGCAATCTTAATCTTTCCGCTCTTGGATTTGAGTTCTTCTGCACAATGTTTGGCAAGTAGCATGGATATGCTTGCCCCAATCAGTCATGACCCATATAGGTTGACTCGTTCCCCTCTCCAAGATAGTCATATGATGAAATATATGTATGAAGTTTCTAACTCCCACTCCTAGTAACCAATGATAAATATTTCCCGATTTATACCCCAGAGACTAATTAGGTATTGAAGTAGCTCAGGTTGAACCCACATCCTTGATGTGAGAAAGAACTTGAGGATCCCACAGTTCCTCAAGGCGTTCAAGAAATTTGGATCATTCATTGTTTGAGTGTCCACATCTTTGTGCTCACGTTCTTTCCAGTCTACCATTTTGGATAATTTTTTCCTGTAAAAACCATGTATTCAAGTCAATAATCATTTTTTCCAAGTAAAATTTGGATTCAAATGGTGTATTTGAGAGGAAAACGGTTTTTTTCCTTATTCACGGCATCGGCGCGTCTGTTTTAAAAATAGTTGCACCGATAACACGATTGTGCATTTTAACTATCCTCAGCTGACACAATTTTGTGCCAATAAATCACGCCAACTGAGGGTGATTTTTTTTGGCCAAAATCTTCCTAAGAAATAAAAAAAAATGAATGAAAATAGGAATAAACAGTATGAAAACGGAGCTTAGGGACTTGGCTCTTACCTACAACTGGCAGCTCAACAAATGACCTCCCAGATCTCCCGCAATTTGCTCCAGAAAAATTAGGGAAAAGGTGAGTGAAAAGTTTTTCACAACAAGGTAAAATGGTAAATGTTAAAATATTTACTTTTCTCTCGTTTTATTCAGTTTTTCATGAAATATTAAGGTTTTAAAGTATTTTGACCTATTTTTCCTCAAGTATTAGACAATGCACTTTACCTTTTTTGCACAGCAACAGGTGATGGATGTTCGACGATGGTGTCGAGCCATGTTTCAACCCTTTTCTTGACTCATAAAACTCAAATGAAAAGATTTCTGAGTATTTTTCCCTTTTGACTCATAAAAGAGAATAAAATCGGAGGTCCACTTTCAAGCTCTTTTCTGACCCTTCAAACACGAAAGATAGCCGAGCCCTTGTCGTTTCGAACTCGTTAACGGATGCAAAACATCGTGCACCTAGTATCTGTTTATCCTTTTTTCGGGCTAGGATGCACTATTTATGAAAAAGGTACTCCTTAACTAAAATGGTCAGGCAGTTCTCTCAAGTATCATTTTCTACCTTTTCGGGCTCGAGACACACAATTGTATGAAAAGGGACCATGTGGATTTTTCTTTTCAATGTCTTTTTGAAACTCTCTAAACATGAAAGAGATAGCAAGTTACACCTTTGTCAGACTCATTAAAATATTAAACGACATCAGATTCGTCACCATGATGAACATGAGCTTCTCCTTCCTAGGGCACTTTAAACTTACTAGGTCGGACTCATCTGAAGGATGAAACTACAGTGCAAGCATATGCTATCCCCTTCAAGCTTGCGATTAAAAATGAATCAGGTACCTGCTAGGAATGGTGCGGGAGAATTTTTAAATCTAATCATTTGTGTCGAGCGCTCACTCTTGAACATGACACTTTCTACTTCTTGTCAGGTTGGGTTGTCTTCCTTTTTATTGTTGACCTTCCTGGGTTCGGCCGTTTATTTTTTCCTTCCATTTAATCTCCGTTATATCATCATGACCACTAATCCTATGTATCCAAAGGCTTCCAAACTTCTAGTCGTGTCATCGATATGTTCAAGAGTTGCCCTTCTGCAGTTACACTTACCCTTGATTCTCTGTATCATCCAAAATCATTTTGCATCCCTTTGTCTCATGTCAATGATGTGGGATACATCATGGCCCTTCTTTGACACACTCACTTCCTATCAACTTCAGCTCATTATCCAGGATGTTGACCGAAAGACTCCCTTCCAATACCTTAGAGCTTTCATGCCCTAATGGCAAGTTCTTCGCACTCGACAACAAGTTCACATCATTGGCTTTCGATTGAGTGATTTCATGGGTGTTCGACTACAATTCCTTTATTCACATTCCTTGAATTGTGTTGATAGTACCTTGAGGACCATTATAATTATTGGTGGTTTCTCGCGTGCTTGTTAGTAGTTTACATCATCGGCTGGTAATCAAGCGATTTTCTAGCATGTTCGATGTCAACACATCTATTCACATGTTAAGATTTTTACTTTTATCGGGCTGTGTTGGAGCGCAATACCCTGGACTAAGATTACAAAAGTCTAGGTTGCAAGGTGATGTGAGATGATAATGTTGATATACATGTCTCTCTCAGATGGATCCCTGTGATGATACCTTGGTTTCGATATGATCCTCTTTATTGGATGGTTGTGCTAATGCCTGGATCCATTTACATGATGATTCTCTAGATGGTTGTGTCCATACCATGATTCATGTATCATTTGACAAAATTTTCAGTTATGTCTATGTATTTGTACTTTCTTGCATGTTTTCCAATGACAGCCTCTGATTCCCTATACTAATTCATAAAGCATTTCATCCCTCACTCTATTTCAGCCTTCATGCTTTAGGGGGCATCTGTTACACATAATTTTGTCACTGTCCTTGTACTCCCTATTCCATGATCCTGGAGGAGCTCTATAGTGAGCCCTACATGCTTCCCCTTCATGAAGAAACTCCCATTGTATCCCTCTTCATGAGTAGAACAATTCCCCTTTACATCATTTCCCATAAATGTTCTATTCTTCCCAGTTTACAAGACCAACGCTAATGACCAATGCCCTCCTCGTGCTGATATGCAGCAATTAACACTGTCCCTAGCACCGACCAGAGCAACTGAACCTTATTCCAGTCACATTGATCCTCTTTTGGAAAGTTTTTTAAATAAGGAGCTGAAGCTTCCAGCTTTAGAAGCTTCGTAACAGAAGTCTGGTACATGGTTGAGTTGAATGGAGTTGAGGATGTCAGTTTGGGCTCCTTTCCCCTATAAGGATGGAACTAGCTCAAGAGGTAAGACCTTCTCCCATGGGAAGAGGAACCATCTCCCATCCATTCATGCTATATGAACCTCCCTTTTTCCCAAGCACAAGCTAGTGTTAATGTGGGTGTGCTAGTGCTAATTAAGTTTGGAGTATTCAACAAGTTATTCATAGCTGTAACTCTCTAGTTGTGTGTAAGGGAGAAGTGTGAAGTTGGTTTAGTGTGAAGACTAAAGGGAAGAGCCTTAAAACTATCATTGTTGAGGCCATCATGGAATTATAATGGAAGTGTGTGGGAACCGAGATTTGTCAGAGGAGAACAACAACGTGAAGGCAATGGTTATAATCTCTTCTTGATTTAATATATATGCAACTATCGGTTGATTTCCTACATAATGTGTCATCTCACATGTTTATGGCTTAATGCTTCTTAACTTGCTAAGTAGGTTGAATTACATGTTGTCTATTATCACAGTTGTTGTTTGTTGTTGTTTACTTGTTTCAGGTGTTCGAAGAAGGAAATGGGAGATAGTCGAAGCAAGTAAGCAAGGTCATCACCAAATATGATAAGTGTACTAAGAGGTAGGCCCTCTTAATTGGTTCTAACCTAAAAATTCTTCCATAGAATGTCTTGTTTGTGGCTAGTCCCACTATCAGGCTAGAGGAATTGTTTATGTCTGCACTTAGAATTTTACTTCACCACACTCATTAAAGTGCACTGGAAAATACATAATCAGATAGAATCATCAACCCAAGAGTTAGAGGAACACCAAATGTCGTAATTCATAACCTACGCTTGTGGGTCTTCTCCACATTTACCTTCGATTTTGGGGCAATCAATAGGTATTTTTGTTGGTACAAGAGGCCAATACGGTGAGTGAAGTATTGGGTCATTCATTAGCCTTGACACATCTGATAATTCCAACATTGCCAAAAAAGGAATTTATGGATTGTATGGGGTATAGGGTCTCTGGTATGTACCAAACTGAGTATTCCAACCTTGTTGAGTTTAGGTCTACCACTACTATGGTGGGTTTTTTTAATAAGGTGGTTGACCATAAGGAGGTTGACCATGTTAGTGTCAGTATTTGCATGCCACCATCAGTGATCAAAACTCCTCTTTTCATATTCATATTAGGGTCTTGCTCAAAAAAATTTGTCATTCCACCTAGGTCCTCATTAAAAAATTTACTCACTCATGGTAACCCTAGTAAAAAAAAAACCTCACTCACCTACACTCCATCTACCTCCCTTGACCTTTTCCCATGCCCATTCATCTCATTTCCCTCTCATAGGGTTTTGAGGACATTTTTCTTGGTTTCATGACCTCCATGGTTAAATAATCAACAAAACTTGTATCCTGATGCTCTTACACCTTCCCATATCCTTAATATACCTTACTAAATACTTCCTATCACTCCTATCGCTCAAAATCATCATTTTTCTACAAACCCTAGCTTATTCCTACGCTTTTGATACTTTTCTAAATTAGGCCTATGTTTTTCCCTTTTGGACCCCTTCCCCTCACTCAATCCTTAAAATTGTAATTTCCCTTACTTCCTGACATCCCTCCCTACCTCCCAAAATTTTCCTAATAATTTAGAAGCCCCCTATCCCCTTCATTTCCCTTCATTCCTATAAATTTCCCAAATCCCTTGTTTTGTCTACACTAAACCCTAATTTCCTCTCCCATTGAACTAGGGTTGGCTATGGAATCAGAGAGTTTGAGTAGAGAAGGCCTGAGGGAGGTCATTTCAGCAAGTATGAGGACATTCCAACTCATAAACATCATGTCTCCATCATTTTTCAAGAAGTCATTCCAAGGGACAAATCATTTGCCACACATAGGGCCGGTTTTGCTTCAAAGTATGTTTCCAACCAAACGGAGATGAATTTTACAAAAGTGAGGGAGGTTTTTGTAAATAGTAGGCCAAGTAAAAAAATAGTACTTCTTTTTTTACATAGGTATTATGGTTTTGGAGAAATGTTAAACATACAGGTGCTACAATAGGTTTTTTGCACTTCTGGAGTGACCTTGGAAAAATCAATCTTTCTCCTAGCTGAATTGTCCAAATGAATTTCGTTATGCATCAAATGATAACCAGACAGAAAGAGATTTCCAATGATCTATCATGAGCTCCATTTGGATTTGAGAAAGAGCTCAAAAAGTTTCCTGCAAGAGAACATGTCGTTTTTGCACCCTCATTATGCACTTTTTGACCAGTCTTTGGAGAATTGATGTTTGAGGGGCTATACTTGATCATTTTCAGTACTTGATAGGTCCAATGTGTAGCCAAGGGAGAGATATTTCCAACTAGCTATCATGAGCTCAATTAGGACTTCGGGAAGGCACTCAAAAGTGGAGCTGAAATTGGCGTTTGGCTTAGAAGAGAGGTGATCTGCTTAGAGCTTTGGGCACTACGTTTCTTAACACAGATGTTGCGCTTATAGGCAAGGCGTTGCACTTTTCCTAGAGACTTCAAAATGAAAAGAAGCCACCACCATTGGATTTAGAAGGCCAAATACAGTCAAGAAAACCACTTTGATAAAACTTTTTGGGTCAATTGGGCAGTCAAAAGGTCAAAAAACACCCAAAAAATCATGTTTCTACCCTCTCTTGGAGGTTGGCGCTGCGCTTTTGACCAGTCTTGGGAGAATCAACCTTTGGAGGGTAAAAACTTGACCATTTTGGAAAGTAAACGTAGATATGGAAACTAGATAGGACAAGATTTCTAATGATCTATCTTTTCCTCAATTTGGACACAGGAAAACCTCCGAACAATGGACCTAAAGTTGGTGTTGCGCTTAGGACGGTGGTGTTGTGCTTTTGACACAAATTTTCTAAGTTTCTAAGTTTTGTAAATTTTCTTAGTTTTGACAGTTTCACCTTGAAAAATCATGTTTTTACCAATGTAATTGATGGATTTAAATGTAATAATGATTCTTTTACTGTTACCTAGGGTAAATACATTAGGTGAAAGCTTTTTTGTGATGTAATGAATAAGTTTCCAAAAAGTAAGGGATGAGTCACTTTGACCACCCTACACTCTAGCTATCAGCTTAGTTTTTTTGGAACTGCTCCTCCTCTCATGGATTTGACCCCTAAGAATGGGGGGTGTTTGTTTGAGGCCTATATCATGTACTTTTTCAGTCATTCTATAGGTTGGACTCCGTTGGATGTTGTACTAGTGTTTTAGACTTTGGCATGGAATATATTAGATGAGTTGCAGCTATTTTGGTGGGATTCCTGTGGCATGGTATTTTGATATTGTTTATTCTTCAGTTACATGTGTGTGAATGTTTTGTATTTTCCATGATCCATTTCATTTCTAAATATGTTTGATTTTCAAAGTGTGATAAGCACAATTCATCTACTATGCTCTATTTTGGGAAGATCATCATAATTTGTTTCATTTCTTTAGTTTAAAATGAATTCATGAATTTCATGCCCTTTTTAGCATCTCATCAGTCTAAATCATTCCATCAATATACTACAAAGTGTTAAAGTACTTGCCTACCTTTCCCCATCAAATGTGTGCAATTTTGATTCTCTCTTGCCATGACCTAGATCACTCACTGACCTAATTCACTCATCCATTGACTACCCCAATCAAAACCAAATCGAAACCTTGAGCTACTATATATAGCCTACAACCCTACTCCATCTGTCCCTCTTGATTGTGATCCTTTGGAGAGAGCCCTCTTCGGCTTGGTAGGGCTACCTACCAAGTCAAAAGAATGGTCTATCGTTACCTCAACTAGACTCTTCCTCAGCATTGGAGATCTAGAGGAGTGATAACATACTAGCGCCATTATTGGGGATGAAAGCTCTATCTTCCTCAAGAAATAATGAAAATGACTTAGATCTGGTTGTTGATGGCAGATGGAAGTCAGACATAAGAAGGTTGAATCATCCACCTAGAAACTCCATTGTTTAATATCTCGAGCTTCAAAGTTGAGGGTGACTTCACTGCCAAAGAATCCAATTTTAGAGCAGTGATGGTAATCATCGATGATAGGGTATGTAGAAAATCCTTTATCTAGGGAAATATTACTAACTTTAAGGAATGAGTTAGCAGAATTTCAGATTGATCAGAATTTCCTAACATCAATATTCTGTTGTTTGAAATCGAGCCGACTCACAACTGAAAGTAAAAATTATTTTCTTGGTTTAGTTGCTGAAAGATTAGAAAATGAAATTGAACTATTGGATGTTCAAATTGAATCATATGATTTCCAGGATCCTAAACAGTTCTTGGAAACTCTCCGTCCTCCCAAAGAAGAAAAGGTAAGGCTACCCTTGGATGGTTGGATTGACAGATGTTTTGATTTACATCAGGGATGTGCCAATCTCTAGCCGAGAGCATATGTTAATAAGTTGGGGAAGTAGATAGAATCTAGTTTTTATGATTCTATAGTAGCATATATGGAATATCTTCTTATTTTGAATGGCAAACCAAATTTTCTTTTACAGAGCCAAAAGTATTATGTTTATATATTGCTAGTAAAATTTCCAATTATGTTTTGTTTCAAGCACCATCAAACAAGCTCATCATTACAACAACTATTTGATTGGTTGATTTGGCACTTTAGTATCACTTGATTTAGTGATTTTGCAGTAGATTAGTGTAGGATAAGTGTGCAATAAGCTTGTTGTACAAGAATCATTTAGCATCTAGTTTATAGTTTGCAGTGTGTGTGTTTTTAGTGTTTAATTTGGTTGTAAGTTTTTGACCATATTGGCCCACATGGTTAGGCACTTGGTCTATGCTATTCTTGAGACCTCCAAGGAGCTTTCATCCCTAATAAGGCCAATTCTAGTGTCAGTACTTGCACACTGCCATCAGTGATCAAAACTCCTCTTTTCATATTCATATTAGGGTCTCGCTCAGAAATTTTTGTCATTCCACCTAGGTCCTCATTAAAAAATTTACTTATTGATGGTAGCCCTAGTAAAAGAAAAACCTCACTCACCTACACTCCATCTACCTCCCTTGACCTTTTCCCATGCCCATTCCTCTCATTTCCCTCTCCTAGGGTTTTGAGGACATTTTACTTAGTTTCATGACCTCCATGGTTAAAACATCAACAAAACTTGTATCTTGATGCTCTTACCCTTCCCCTATCCCTAATATACCTTCCTAAACACTTCCCATCACTTCTATCCCTCAAAATAATCATTTTTCTACAAATCCTAGCCTATTGCTACGCTTTTGACACTTTTCTCAACTAGCCTCGTGTTTTTCCCTTTTGGACCCCTTCCCCTAACTCAATCCTTACAAGTCCAGTTTCCCTTACTTCCTAACATCCATCCCTACCTCCAAAAAATTTCCTAATAATTTAGAAGCCCCCTATCCCCTTCGTTTCCCTTCATTCCTATAAATTTCCCAAACCCCCTATTTTGCCTACACTAAACTGTAATTTCCTCTCCCACTGAGCTAGGGTGAGCTATGGAATCAAAGACATATGAGTAGAGGAGCCCTAAAGGAGGTCATTTCAGAAAGTATTAGGCCATTCCAACTCATAAACATCATGTCTCCATCATTTTTCAAGAAGTCATTCCAAGGGACAAATCATTTGCCACACATAGGGCCAATTTTGCTTCAAAGTATGTTTCCAACCAAACAGAGATGAATTTTACAAAAGTGAGAGAGGTTTTTGTCCATAACAGGCCAAGGCACAAAAACCTACGTCATGTTTTACACAACTGTTATGGTTTTGGATAAATATAAAACATACAGGTCCTACAAGAGGTTTTCTACACTTTTGGAGTGACCTTGGGATAATCGATTTGTCTCCTAGCTGGATTGTCCAAATGACTTTCTTGATGAGTCAACTGATAAAGAGACAAAAGTAGATTTCCAATGAGCTATCATGAGCTCAATTTGGAGTTTAGGAAGACCTCCAAAAGTTTCCTACAAGAGCACACTTCATTTTTTCACCCTTATTCTGCACTTTTTCACCAATCTTGGGAGGATTCATTTTTGAGGGGCTATACTTGATCATTTTCAGTGCTTGATAGGTCCATTCTGTATCCAAGAGAGAGATATGTACAACGAGCTATCATGAGCTCAACTTTGACTTCAGGAAGGCACTTAAAAGTGGATCTAAAGTTCGTGTTGTTCTTAGAAGAGAGGTGTTGTGCTCAGAGCTTTGGGCACTGCGTTTTTTAACACATGTGTTGTGCTTCTGGGCAAGGCGTTGCGCTTTTCCTAGAGATTTCCAAATACAAAATGTCCACCACCATTGGATTCATAAGTCTAAATAAATTTAAGTAAACCAGTTTTCTAATATTTTTTGGGTCAATTGGGGAGTCAAAAGGTCAAAAAACACCCAAGAAATAATGTTTCTGCCCTGTTTTGGAGGCTCGCACTGTGCTTTTGACCAGTCTTGGGTGGATCAACTTTTGGAGGACAAAACTTGACCATTTTCGAAACTAAATCTATATCTAGAAACTAGACAGGAAAATATTTCTAATGAGCTATCCTAGGCTCAATTTGGACACCGAAAACCCCCTCAAAAATGGAGCTAAAGTTGGCACTACTCTTAGGACACTGGTGCTGCGATTTTGACACAAATTTTATGATTTTCTCAATTTTGTAAATTTTCTTAGTTTTGATAGTTTCACCTTGAAAAATCATGTTTTACCAATGTAATTGATGGCTATAAATGTAATAATGATGTTTTTACTTTTACCCAGGGTAAATACATTAGGTGAGATCTCTTTTGTGATGTAATGAATCAGTTTCCAGAAAGTGAGGGATGAGTCACTTTGACCACCCTACACTCTAGCTATCAGTTTAGTTTTTGGTGGAACTACTCCTCGTCTCATGGATTCGATGCCTAAGGCTGGGAGGAATTTTTTGAGGCCTATATCTTGTACTTTTTCAGCCATTCTATAGGTTGGACTCCATTGGATGTTGTAGTAGCGTTTCAGACTTTGGCATGGAATATATTGGATGAGTTGTAGCGATTTTGGTGGGATTCCTATGGCATGGTATTTTGATATTATTTCTTCTTCAGTTACATGTGTGTGAATTTTGTATTTTCCATGATCCATTTCATTTCTCAATATGTTTGATTTTCAAAGTGTGATAAGCATAATTCATCTCCTACTCTCTGTTTTGGGAAGATCATCATAATTTGTTTCATTTCTTTAGTTTAAAAGGAATTCATGATTTTCATGCTCTTTTTAGCATCCCATCAATCTAAATCATTCCATCAATATACTACAAAGTGTTAAATTACTTGCCTACCTTGCCCCATGAGATGTCTACAATTCTGATTCTCTCTTGCCCTTACCTAGTTCACTCTCTGATCTAATTCACTCATCCAGTGACTATCCTAATCAAAATCAAATCAAAACCCTAAGCTACTATATCTACCCTAAAACCATAATCCATCCAATCCTCTTGGCTATGATCCTTTAGAGAGATCCCTCTTTGGCTTGGTAGGGCTAGCTACCAAGTCAAAAGAATGGTTTGCCATTACCTCAGCTACACTCTTCCTCAACCTTGGAGATCTAGAGGAGTGACAACATACCATATGGAGGTTGACCATAAGGAGGTTGACCAAAAGGAGGATGACCATAAAAAGGTTGACCATAAGGAGGTTGACCATAAGGAAGTTGACGATATGGAGGTTAACCATAAGGAGGTTGACCATAAGGAGGTTGACCATATGGAGGTTAACCATAAGGAGGTTGACCATAAGGAGGTTGACCATACTAGGTCTGGTGACCATATTGGACATATAGTGTTTGCGAAGGAAACTGGCCATATTGTTATTGATAAGGACCTTGTTGCATCTGGTACGATTTTGGCTACGGTTGTTGGTAAGGTCCCTATTGAGATTGGTAGGAAATATGTTGTTGGGGCTATGAGTAAGGTCCCTACTATGGTTGAATAAGAACTTGTTGTCATGATTGTTGGTAAGGCACCTATTGCGATTGCTAGGAAACTTGTGGTTGCGGCTATGGGTAAGACACCTACAGTTGCAGTTGTGGGTAAGAAACCCATGGCTGTGGATGCGGGTAGGAAACATGCGGTTGTGGCTATAGGGTCCTTACTACAGTTGAATATGAATTTCTGGCCACAAAAGAGGATTACCAGTCCCATAAGTATATTGCATTTGAGGACCATACTGTGTTTGAGGACCTGCCTACTAATAGTGTCATTGGATTTGTCGAGATCCTGTGGGAGTATAAGGCTATTGGTAGGAAGGTTGAGTAAAGGGACTTGATGACCTTGTAAATGGGTCCCTATGATGTTACCTGATACATATGGAATTGATGTTCCACCTAGGTCAGAAACAACAACAATAGGTTGACTTTTCCTCAATGTGGGAGGAGGGGGTGGATAGTTTCCACTGGAAGCAGGAGGTATGTAGGGCAGAGGAAGTCGCCCCCCAAACAATGGAACAAATTAGCTTGTAGGTTTTCCACTCATACTAGAGACCGTAGTTACCATGGCCACTATCGGAGGAGCAGAAAGATTAAGAGGAACATGTGTTTCACTTACCAACATTGTAGGTTGGGTAGGGGTCTCTGCAGCTACTAACATGTTTAGAACAAATGGGCTAGTAGTAGGGGTGACACCAGAGGACCAAATGGGATTGTGAAATAGTGAAGTTCTGCCAAAATTGTCTGCAAAAGCATCGTCGAGAGAGCTATAACCCAGTGGAACCAAGGGTGTCCTATAAGTAGGAGGTGTACTTGCCCTGTTATCATGTACGGGGCAGAAACATAAGGATATACTTCAGGAGGAAGAAGTAACAAAGATCAATCTATGTACTAGGAATATGAGTCCCAGAAGTTTCCTCTAGAATACCTTAGAGTGTCAACCTTACAGGTAGATTATCACCTTCTGTTTTCATGATTGGGAACAAATCTCAGTTGGGAATCCGAGTCATTCTGCGAGAAGGACTCAAGGGTACATTGGGAATATCAAAAGGACTATACAGATGTGGAAGAAATAAATACACAACATAATATGATTCAAATAATGGATTAGGAGGAAAAAGTAAGAAACTAAAAATAGGTTGAGGACTAGTCGGTAGAGAGTCCTAAAATGAGCCTACTGACTCTGGAGGTGGTTAGGAGGAAAGAGGTTGGATGCTTACGATAAGACCAAGTTCAAATCCTTGGTTTCAAGGGATTCAAGATCAATAGTATTAGAACCTACAACTCAAGGTGAATCAGGTGCATTAGTACCTCCATAGATATTGAGGGTCTCATTCGGGACTCTTGGTGGTTCTGCCATGACGAATTTTCAAAAAATGAATAAAAAATATGTGTTGGTAAATTCTTTGATCTTAAATCAATTTTACAATTAACCATTAATGTTGAGAACAAAAGGAGGTTTTCATTTCATGGGTGATTTGTGATTCCATGGTCAATTGATTTTATTAACAAAAAATAAATAAATAAAAAAGGGGTAAACTAGGCATGAGGGTTTACCAGGCAACCATAAACTCTTATATATACCTTGGCGGGACAAAGGACTTAACGTACCACAACCAATATCCTCGAATGTTTTGTTCGGTGTATCATGGTATATAGTGCGACAAACTTGGTTACCTTTGGATGGATAGAAAGCTATTGCGGACTCCCAAAATATACACGATGGTACATAGGAGTGTAATCTATAGTAGTGTTGTCTAATGTGTAAGCATTGGATGAGAGCATTCCCGTATAATTACCATGCATGGAGCACCTCCAATTTACCTGAATGTACTGGAGAATGATCCTATACACTTCTGTATGTGGAACAACATTTCATCCCTGGGATACAACATTGGAAAATAATGTCAGATCCTACGTTTAATGACACTAGAACATGTCTTTAGCCTAAACCTATAAATGTTTTCCATTAATGACAAATTATCCTTAGGTTAATTGAGGTAAATTTTAAGTTGATCTTCAATTAATTTTCAATTTTAAGGCTCAAATATCGATGCCACATAAACACCTATGTGCTGGAAATAATACTGAGAGGGGGGTGAATCAGTATTATCAGATCAATAATTTTATTTCCCAAACATATTTATATACACTAGTTAAGCTAAGTGAACTACAATGTACATGCGACTGTACTTAAAGCAACCAGCGTATATGCAGAGAACTTTTGATTTAGACAATTTATCATGTATTGAACTTTAACTAGTATATCAGAGATTTATTAGACAGTGCAGTAAAAGCAGAGTAAAGCATCACACATAAGAAACACACATGAACACCAATATATAAGGTGGAAACCCAATGTGGTTAAAAGCCACCTACTGTTGTCGTCTCTGTCTTCTTTTAATAATAAGAAAATCTATTTACAATCTTGTACTGGTGCAAACTCATACCAGTACATAGGAACCCACTTGTAGAAGGCTACAACCTTCTCTCGTTCTCCAACTACTACTAGAAGGGAGCTACAACCCCCTAGCTTTTGTACTAGCCAATGTGTTTACTAGTACATAGGTGCCAGCCTACAAAAAACTCCACTCTTTTACCAGGGATCACGTTTCATGAATTTTCAGATTGGATACTCCTGGAACACAACACCACAATCTGAAGGCCACGTTTCATACAATTTTCATACTGGACCCACCAACAACTTTGAAACTCGGAAAATCATAACTACAATACAACCATCAAATACATCTGTATCAACCAATCACTGAAACTCAATCATCACTTTCTGAATCAACCACAACTGAATCAATAAATCACTGAAAACCCTTCATCACTGAAGCAAATCACAATCAATCAATCTGATCATTCAGAACACTGTCACCAGAATACAGTCACCAGAACACAAAGCCAAACCCAGAACTCTACAACAGCAAATAGAAACAATTGAAAATTTAAACATTATACTTCATAGGGTATACGCTACTTCCATGTGTCGAACTAGCGTGTATATGCACTTGTATCGAAGGGAATGAGTGTACAGATCTGCAAATTTCATATTATGACGTATATGCTACTTTGATATACTGAACTAGCATGCGTATTCTCTTTTACTAAAGCAAACCTACGTACAGATGTGTAAATACTAACTTAAAACATCACAACTATTCTAGACTTCAGTCATACAAGGATCATCATATTTACAGAATAAAACACACATCAGTATTCAAATCTAGACTGTTCAGGATCAAACCACATAATGAGAATAGTTTTAAGTCTTGATGATCCTGGTTCATCAACTTTCATTAGCCATATAGGTGCCTCCTTAGATCAGATCAAGCTAACCATCAAAAGCTCATTAACTTGCATATATGATCCAACACATCATAAGATATTCATAAAATACTTGCACATAGTGGCATAATGATCTTCTCCTTCTTACATAGTTTTAAGTCTTCCTCAATACCATGGACCAAAACTACTTAGGACCAATACCTTGGACCAAATACCTTAGACCAATTACCTCGGGTCAAATACCTTGGACCAAGAAATACTTTGGACCAAAAACTTTGTTTTTTCCAAGGTATACCCGCTTTTCTTTTTGTGAAAGTGCGTGTGTATGTATGCGTGCCTTTTGTTCAATAAACCTGTGTGTATACGCCTCTTGGACAAGGTGAACCTACGTATACCTTTCTTTCTACATTCTTTGTAGTCTGATCTATAATTCTTTGTTGTTGACATGCTGCACTGTGATCTTTCATCTGAGTGAGTTTCCATCAAGGACAACACCTGTATCATAATGCCAATAATCTCCCCCTTTGGACTTGACGGCAACAACAACACCAAGTCACTCTTCCCCTTTGACATCAAGGAAGGCTGGACAAAGATACTTTCTCCCTTTGACATATGTTATGTTGTTCATGCTCCCCCTAAGTACATGCTGAAGTCTCTGATTGAGTTCCCCTTTTGTACATGCTGAGATGCATGGAAATCGTTCATGCTCCCACTGAGCACAAGCTAAGTTTGAAAAAAAAAAAATATTTTCTAAAAGAATAACATGACTCTATGACCTTCCTATCACCAATGACTCATACATACATCCATCTCCCAACCAATTGGAGATATACCAAATGTTTATACATGACAAAAATAATAAATATTACATCATTTGTCCAAGAGGAATCATTCAAATGTAGGAGAAGACATATCACACCCTAGACTTTTACATGACTTAAGAAACAAAATTTATAAATATCTAAAGCCATAGCTAGACTCAGCAGCCAACAATGTAGAATGCGAGTGAAGATTAACGCTCCCCTTGAACCTGTGTTACCTATGCATTGTTAAGAAGTCAATGATCAAGGCATCTTTATCAATTAGATAAAAATTAATGAATAGAGCATATCAAGATACTGTGATCATCAACATCAAACAGAGCACCCATATCAAAGC
This sequence comes from Pinus taeda, assembly GCA_000404065.3. NCBI lineage: Eukaryota > Viridiplantae > Streptophyta > Pinopsida > Pinales > Pinaceae > Pinus > Pinus taeda. The sequence goes on from APFE030618229.1 coordinate 55,302, forward strand.
TTGCCCCACATTGTTTCTTGTTTGAAAACATATACGCTCCTTGTCCCACAGAAACCCACGTGTGTACATGACTTGACTTCATGAAACACGCGTATAATAACCTTTCTACGAAAAAATAGATTTAATAGTAGGATGATGCAACAACTACTCCTAGCTTTTGTCTAAGATATTTAAATGTTTATCTGGGCAGTGGTTTAGTGAATATATCAGCAACCTATTCTTTGGAGGCAACATACTCCAATTTGACTTTTTGTTCAAGCACTTGTTCGCATAAAAAATGGTATTTGATGGGTATGTGCTTCGTCTTGGAGTGCATGACTGGATTCTTTGAAATATTGATGGCACTTGTATTATCACATAGAATGAAGATGGGTGGAGTATATGTGATCTAAATGTCTTGCAAGGTTTTCATCATCCAAAGTAGTTGTGTGTAGCAAGATGCAACAACCACATATTTTGCTTCAGTTGTAGATAAAGCAACTAAACTTTGTTTCTTGCTGAACCAAGACACTAACCTGGAACCCATATAGAATGCACCACCACTAGTTCTTTTCCTATCATCAACACTTCCTACCCAATATACATCTGTATATGCATGAAGAGTAAGATCTATATCTCTAGGATACCATAAACCAAAGTCCTGAGTTCCTTGAAGATATTTGAAAATTCTTTTGACTACCTGAAGGTGTGATTCCTTTGGATTTGTTTGGAATCTTCCAACTATTCCTACTGCATGCATGATGTTAGGTCGAGTACCTGTTAGATAAAGTAGAATGCCAATCATGGATCTGTAAGTTGGTTGATGTACTACTACTGATTCATCATTTGAGCTAAGACTGCATCATGTTACCATTAGGGTACATACAGGTTTAGAATCTTCCATTCAATACCTTTTCAAGATCTGTTTGAGATATTTGGTTTGTGAAAGAAAAATACCATCTTTATTTTGTTGAACTTGTAGACCAAGAAAATAGATAAGTTCGCTAAGCAAGGACATTTCAAATTCTTGTTGCATTACTGAAGCAAAATTCTGACTCATGGATTCTTCATTGCTACCAAAAATGATATCATCAACATAAACAATGATAACTAGAAATTTATCAATTTCAATCTTTGTATATAGATTGTTATATGTTGAACCTTTTGTAAAACCTTGTTGATGTAGATATTTGTCAAGGCGGTAATACCAGGCCCTTGGAGCCTGTTTCAGACCATAGAGGGCCTTTTTGAGTCTGGGTACAAGTTTAGCATCATTTCCAAGAATGAATTCTTCTGGCTATTCAATATAAACTTCTTCTTCTAAATCTCCATTCATGAAGGCTAATTTTACATCCATTTGGTACACTTTGAATTTTTGAAAGCTAGAAAGAGCACGAAACATCATTATGGCTTCAAGTCTAGCAACAAGTGCAAAAGTTTCTTCAAAATCTATACCTTCTTGTTGAGTATACCCTTTACAAACAAGTCTGGCCTTATTTCTAATGACTTCTCCATTTTCATTTAGCTTGTTTTTGAATATCCATTTAGTTCCTATAATATTTTTATCATGAGGTCTAGGAACTAATTCCCAAGTATCATTTTTTTCAATTTTCTCAAGTTCTTCATCCATGGCCTTGACCCCACATTCATCTTTGCATGCTTCTTTTACATTTTGAGGTTCAGTGGAGGATAGTAATACTAGATAGCTTGAGGTCTGTGTAATAGTTATTCTTGTTTGTACACCTGCCTCTTTTTCCCCTAAAATTTGAGTTTCTAGATGATTTTTCTATACTTGGACACAGTCTTTTCTTCTACCATTATCTCTTCTTTAGGTCCTTCATTGGTTTCCTCTTCAATATGATTTTGGCTTGATGTGGGAAAATAATCCCCATCTTCTTCATTGTCATAATATTCTATTGATTTTATCTGGTTTGGATTTTTTCATGCTTTATCAACTACAACATCAATGCTTTCAACAATTTTTCTAAGTATTTTTTTATAGCATTTATATCCTTTACTTCTCGAAGAATAACCAAGAAGAATACCTTTATTTGCTCTGGCTTCAAACTTACCAAGCTTTTCACCAATCCTTTTGATGTAACATTTGCTTCCAAAAACTTTAAAGTATTTTACAGTAGGAGTCTTACCATACTGAATTTCATGTGGAGTTTGAGTGCTATTTACCCGAACATTTGCTTGGTTGAGAATAGTTATGACATTGAATGCAGCTTCACCCTAGAAGGTGCAAGAGTTCCAGATTCATCTAGCATAGTTCAAGCCGTTTCTTGAACTGTTTTGTTCATTCTTTCAACCACACCATTTTGCTGAGGAGTCCTTGTGGTGAAGAATTTCCTTTTTATTCCATGTTGTTCACAAAAGTCAAAGAATTCATCCTAGGTAAATTCCCCTCCTCGATCAGATCTGAGGCATTTGATTTTTCGATTTGATTCATTTTCAACCAAAGCTTTGAAGGCTTGGAACTTTTCAAAAGCATCATCTTTATTCTTGAGAAGACCTATCCAACACATTCTAGAAAAATTATCAATGAACAAAATAAAGTATTCTTCTCCACGAGGTGACTTTTTCCTTGATGGTCCACACAAATCGGTATGGACAATTTCAAGAGGCTTACTAGCTGACCCTTCTTTTTCAATCAAGTGAGATCTGGTTTGCTTACTGATTTGACATGGTTTGCATATTGTATTTTCAGGTATGTTGATATCTGGAAGATCACGAACAACCTTGAATCTGCATGCTTTTCTTATTTGAGAAAAGCTTAGATGTCCCAATCTTCTATGCCACATCTAGTTTTCATCATTTTTTCTTAGATAGCATTATTGTTGTCCTCCCTTGAGTATGTATAAGTTGTTTGGAGTTCTTATACCTTTGATCATGGTCTACCCTATATCAATCTCATGAAAAACACATTCATTTGATCGAAACACCACTTCATTTCCTTGATCACACATTTGACTGACACTCAACAGGTTATACTTTAAACTGTCTACATACATAACATTTCCAGCTTTAACCTTTTCTTTCAAGAAAACAAAGCCTTTACCTTTTATGATAGCAGGAGTGTTGTTTCCAAATGAGAGATTCTTTTCCTTTTCTAAGGCATTATATGAGTGAAGTTTTTCTTTGTCACATGTCATGGGTTTTGAGCATCCATTATCGATGTACCACTGATTTTCTTGTCCTTCTCCATACAAGGCTATATCACATCTTTATGTTTGAGATTATTTCCCTTTACATATTTTGGGATATAATGGAGTTTTCTCCTTTTGAGATGTTTGCCGAAATTTTCTCCTGTATTAAGATTCTTCATGAACAAAGTTGTTACAAATTGAGCATTCTATTTCATTTTCAAGAAGGGAAAAGTTATTATAGGAAATTTTCTTGACCCCTATTACATTCCTTTGATTTCATGCTTCTCTAGTCATGATGGTTTTGTAAGCAACACATTGAGAAGCTTTGTGTCCAAAATTATGGCATGAAAAACATTGCCCATTAAAGAAGTTCCTGCGACTATTGAATCTATTGACCTAGTGATTGTAGTTTCTATTGATATTCATCTTTGGAGCAAATTGAGTATGATTTACCTAAGGTTGGTTGTGGCTTATATTCATCCTTGGAATAAATTGAGTCTAATTTACCTGGTGATCTGCTTTATGCCTTTCCTAACGATTGGCATACTATTCACTGGTCTTTTATGCATCAAGATAGCTTTTAGTGGAGGTTGACGGCTTCTGTGATTGAGATGCTTCTTCAGTATATCCAAGACCTGTCTTTCTCAGAGGAGAACGCTACACTTTGATAATTTCATTTAAGGTTTCTGATCCTTTAGCAAATCTAAGATTAAGATATTTCATTTTCTCAAAATCCTTTCTTAGACCCATAATTTCACATTCTAGTTTTTCATTGTGTTTTTCTTTTTCAGCAAGTTGGTATGTCAAGGTATCTATAATCATATTCTTTTCTTCTAAACAGATTTTGAGTTTAGATGGTTTTTCATGGAGGTCATCTTCTTCTAAAGCATCCCAAAAATTATCATCGTCATAATCCATTAGAATTCTATAGTCATTACTATTTTCATCTTCATCACTATTTGATAAACCATCGCTATCTTCATGAGTATATTAACTCCTTTTATTTACAACTTGTTTTCTATTCCATTTTTCATATTCCTTCCCTTTTTCATACTTATCTTTATGAGGACATTTGGTAGCATAATAACCGACTCTACCACAGGTAAATCATTTGAGGGGTAGCTTACCTCTAAATCTTCTAGAACCCTGTTGAAGCTTCTTGACAAAGTTTACCTCATCTACTTCTTCTGAAATATGTCCTGATTCATTGTGTTCTTCCTTTCCTTTTGTTGGATCTTTAAATGTGGCTTCTCTCATATCTGATGGTCCTCCTTTTCTCATCTCAAAGGCAGTTAAGATTTCGTGAAACTGTGTCATAGTGATAGTTTGCAGATCTTGTTTTTCTTCTATGGTAGACACTTTTGATTCAAATTTAGCAGAAAAGGATCTCAAAACCTTCTCAACTAAGGTAAATTCCTTTATTTCTTTCACTCAGATTCTTCATACAATTAACAACCTCATCTATACGTAAGAAGTAACTAGCTATACTTTCATCACTGTGCATCTTAAGAGTTTCATACTGAATTCTGAGAGTTTGAAGTTTAGCACATTTTACCTAAGAGTCTCCTTTGTAGCTCAAAATGATTTTGCCCCATATTTCTTTGCTTGATTTGAGCTGCATGACTTTGACAAACTCTGATTATGACAGACTTCCCAATAAAGTATTGACAGCTCTGGCACTAGTTTCATATTGCTTTTTACCTACTGTATCTGTAGGAATTGTTGTTGGAAATGTATATCCTCCTTCCACAATTTCCCAGACATTTGTTCCAAGTGATTGTAGATAGGTTGTGGTTCTTATTTTCCAATAAACAAAATTGCTTCCATTAAAGATTGGTGGTCTGATGGATCCCACGCTTTATTGGTTATTCATGATGATGGATCTCCCTTCAAGCGATCAGGCTTCTTCTGAAAGACCCACTATGATACCAATTGTTGGAAATAATACTGAGAGGGG
>APFE030618229.1:70581-151427 GCA_000404065.3 Pinus taeda
CACCAAATAAGCAACCCAAATGAAGGTCCGGAGGGCTGGCGCTTCTGAGGGCAAGGAAGTAGAATATTTTGTTGAGAGTATCATAGAATGCCTAGAGTATGAAAGGGAGAATAATGGAGTATAAGATGCTTACTTGATATTGATACCATAAGTAATCTATATAAGAAAAGTATAAGTCTAGTATAAGATGGGAAGCAGCACCACTCCAACAAGGGTGATCGAGGTTCCTATGCCTATGTTTTTTTTAAGGAGTAGCATGACCAGATGGAGATGGAGATGCCACGTCCTACTATTGGGTATGAGGAGTTAGAGTATAGTAAGCATTCTATCCTGGAGATAAGGAGTAAGCTAGTAGTATCCCACTTGTAGTATCTAGCTGTACAAGATATGAGTGAGTATAAGTATTAGAAAGTCCTGCTGTGTTGAAGGTATCTAATTGAGTGAGTTCTCGTGGTTTAGATTTTATGTTGTTATGTACGTGATGTTCTGATTGGTTATTTGATTGTGTAGTATATGTGATGTGTTGGTTCCTGCTATGTATCTAACGGAGAATGGCTGGGTAGTGAATTGAGAATGCTGGTAAGTAGTTAAAGTCGAGTACAAAGGGTTGAAGTGCTGTCCAAATGATGGTGTAAAAGTGTGGGTAAGTGTCTGCTCCTTTCAAAGCTAGGTACAAGGGGTGGTAGTGGTAAAGCTAAGTACAAAGGGTAGTGGTTTATGATATACTTATGGAGAATATGGTATATGTAGGAAGAGGTTGTTTGCTCCTAGTGTCATGGCTATCCTGGCTAAGCTCTCAAGGCTGGTTTGTGTGGTTTAGGTATCTCAAGCCATGATTTGTATTTCCTTGCGTTTTGTATAGGTGAAAGATGTGCTTGTAGCCGGTTTCTGAACACTGCTAATGAGTGGTTGATCGATAAGGAATAAATGATGAGGCTGGGGTCACTCACATGCGAGGTGGTGGTTGGCTTGGTTGGATACGAACAAAGCGTAATGTTGAAGTAGTGAAAGGTGAATATGATGGCGAACATAAGGGTGTGTAAGCACACTCGACTGTTAAGGAGAGGAATTCCTGTAGTGTCAAAGCATAATGAATTCCTGTAGTTCGGGCGGTGGGATCTATGCCTTGGTCCATAAGCATGGTAGTAATGGTCTGACCTGGTGCATGATGGGTAGTACGTTCCACAGGGTGACTGGTATGGTGAAAAAGATGTGTAGTCAACCTCAATCTTTGTCCCTGGTATTTAAGGTATAAGTAACAAGAGAAAGAGTAGGTGTATACGGCAAAACCCGAGTAAGGGGCAAGCAAAATGAAGAGTTCAATACCCAGTGTTGCAAGCTTTTACGTGAAGGGTACACATCTTGACAAAGGCTTAGGGGCCAACATGATCTATTAGGGTATACTGTAGTAATTAGCAAGAGAAATAGATGTATTTGGGGGAACCCACGTATGTTCAAATGGGCAGGTAGGGACCCACGTATGTCAAAATGTGAAGCAGGGATGTCAGATGATGAAGTGGAATCCGACAATACCAATAGCAAAGACTAGATAGGAAGGTATTCATAGCCAGTTCCAGCATAAGTCTAATAATATCTTTTGTAGCATCTAGTAAATCCCTTATCTTGAATTCAATGTCATGGATAATATCATGCACATGAATTTTTCTTGGACCTATGACAATGTTTAAACCCTTCTCCAAAATACTAAAAACTTGATGACCAAAAGAGAATTTGGAAAGGTTAACCTGCCTATTGCTAGAAGGGGAAGAAGAAGCCTTATTTTCCTTAGCTACATTATCCAAAAAAAATAAATTAATGTTATTTTTATGATTAGAAAAAATATTGTTATTATTTATATCGAAAAGATTATTATTATTATTATTATTATTAAACTCAATTTTATAACTATTGAAATAATAGTAATTAATATTATTAACCTTCCTATTATTGTGAGGGAGCCTAGAAGAAAAATCTAATACCGGAAGGGGTTTAACAGAGTTTAAAAAACCCCATATTCGAGTCAACCGAACCATTCGGAAACCGATCGTCATTAAATGAGGGCATACTAGGATTGGCAAATGGAGAATTTGCAGGAACAAAAGAGACATAGACAAGGGTTGAGATAAGGGGATGCAAGATGGACGAGAAATTAGAATCGATGTGGGGTGAACTATTTAATCCGGTCAATGAGGAGTGTTGACCATCCACGGTGGAAATAACCGAGAAATCCAAAATTGTACTCCGATCCAAGCTACGACAGTTGTTTTCCAAGGAGGGTTGATCGTCCATTGATGCATAACATGGGTGAGGAGAAGATAACGAGGATGGGACCTAATCGCTCAAACATTCTGAGTTCACCGAATTCTTAAGGGAGAAGACCTGATCATCCTGGAACAATGGCAAGAGTGAGAGACAAGGGATAAGGAGAAGTGACTTCCTTGAATTCCACCAGATGAGGACGAGTAGGAGGAAATCAAGTTCCCCATCGACTTGGCAGATTATGAAGAAACACCCACACCATTAAGAACAGAGCTAGAGGAATTTACAGCCAAGACCGTACAAGGAAGAATCCATTGAGAAGACTGTGAAAGAGCACTACCTGATGGATCTTTAGAAGGATCAGCAATCGAACAACAAAAATATGGAACACCGCTCGCTTGGGTCGACATATTCATTTCTGAAGGATGAGTAGTGTTGATAACACATGAGCGAAGAGAGAAGATCTCATTTGTAATATTAATAAAATTTATTTTAATAATATTGTTTATTCATTAAAATTTATTTTAATAATAATTGTTCCTTAAATATATTTAGCTTGGTACCCATTTGCTCTCTTGGTCAAATCTTATTTATTAGTAGTGGCTATTAAGTCAAACTAGTTTTTATATTCTAACGACTAGTTAACTGCTCTCTTCATATATTTATTTCATTGTCTAAATTTGGTTCCTCATCTTGTCATGAAGGTGAACAACAGTGGCTACTTTGAAACATATTGATGAGATTATCTCCTATGTGATTTTTGCCGAAATATGTTATAAATTCCTAGTTTATATCAGAAAATACAAAGTAAGATAGATGACCTACCTCACTCTAATGCTAAAATCACGTTGATTTCGTCTTCGATCTTCTTTCTTCCAAGTTCAATACTCATTACACTATTGTGGATGGATACTTGCAAGGAATATCAAACACAAACAACAAATGCAAACATGGCATAATTCATTCTAACATAAACTATATGATAGATCAAAGAGTATCATACTAAATAAGTAATTATTTACACACTTATGGAAAGTAAACACATGATGTATTTATTAATAGTAAATGAGGGAAGCAAACAACCACTAAAGGATTTATTTTGGAAGCCTCCTTTGGATGAGTTTCCAAGTACTAGCCAAGACCTTCAAGCACTCCTCCTCCTTAGCAAAATGGACAACATTTAGGCATAGTTTCAACCTGGGAATGCAACCAAGCAATGACCAACCAGTTGTGGATAGTGGGGATCTCATTTATAGGGAAGAAGAGGGAGTTAAGAATCCATAAAAGGAGAGAAAGGTTACACATCTCAAGGGAAAGATCCATGGGAGTAGGATCAAGGACCAAGAATTGGAGATATCACTCTAATCCTTATTCACTTATAACCAACTCGTCATTCTTGAGGCTTATAATAACAGAAGATTCTCCTCCACTTTAGGAAAAACTACCTGAAGAGGTTCAGCATGATTTTTCCTATAAAAATTCAAGCTTCTAGTGCTAAGTCATAAGATTGCAACAAGTTACCAACACAGGTCACTAGTGGTGCAAAACACGTTGATCCTGAAAACTAGGTTTTTGACAAGTTTTCTCAGGGACTCTTTTAGGGAAACTTTTCTTCTATTCTTTAGAAAAAATTCGACATATGTTTCATGATGAATACAGTGAAAGTTTTTTTCATTTTTATGCTTTAGGATATGGGACGGGAACTGTGAAAAAATATTGTGTAACAATTGCTTCAACTTGGTCATTGCATTGAGGATAGTAAGACGATGAATATTAGTGTTCGAAGCCCAACAGAGAGGATATATCATCCCAAATCTCATATTCAATGTGTCGGCCATGGTTGGAGACCAATTGCTTAATAACCCAAAATCGAGTGATAACATGGTTAAAGAAAAAGAGGATTGCAATAGCCACAATATTATTGAATGTTGGCATGGCTATAACCCATTTGGTGAAATAGTTGACCATGATGATAATATACTTGTAGTTATTAGTGGATGGGGTTCAAAACTCAATAAATTAAATAGCCCATTTACAAAAAGGTCTGGCTTCAATGAAAGGATGGAGGGGAGCAAGTGGAGCTCGCGCCTTAGGGGCATATAATTGAAAATTGGGACAATGTTTGATGGCCTCAGTGCAATCGCTAAAAAGATAAGGCCAAAAATATCCAGTGCACATGATTTTCTGGGTAGTGTCCATTCCAGATAGGTGACCACCAAAAGCATCACCATGGAAGGAATTGAGCACTTTCTCAACTTCATCATGGGTGAATCAACAAAGGAGGGCACCGTCAACATCGTCACGATAAATATCGTCAGTGATGAGGAGATAATGAGGGGCTTGATTTCAAATATGTCATTGATCATCATGAGTGAAATGGGGGGAAACTTTATGGGTTCATAGATAGGTAAGGATGTCATCATATGGAGGATCAGCTGAGGTAATGGTGAATAAGTGATAATCTAGAAGATCATCATTTACCGATAGATCAGGTGCACTAGTGGGGAATTCATAAATGAATTCAACAAGGGCTAAACCTTTCTTACTCTTGGGTGTGAAAAAATCAAGATAAAATTCTTGAAGGATAATGATCCAATTTGCATACTTCCCATTAATGATCTATCGACTCAACAGGAAGGCCATGGGGTTGGAGTTGGTCACAACTTTTGTGGTACACGTAAGGATATAATCATGAAGATTTTGAACAGAGAACACAACATTTAGCACCAACGTTTCTTCATATGAATAGAACATTGAGGGTCGACTAAGATTCTTACTGACATAATAGATGACATGCTCATTTCTGCCACAATATTCTTGGACTAGGACCCCACCTACCGAATAGGCGGTGCAGAGATATACAAGATGAAATTTCTCTCAAATTCAGGTGGACTAATCAAGGGAGTGGAAGTGAGAGCATGTTTGAGGGCATCGAAAGACTATTGAGCTTGCTAATTCCAAACAAATGGAATGTTAAATCGAAGGATTCTAAGAAACCCATGCATGGTGGTGGAATAGTCAGGGATGGAACTACAAAGAAAGTTGGCTTTGCCTTGGAGGATTTGTAACTAGCGAAGGGTACGAGGAGGAGGAAGTTTGAGAATGGCTTGAACTTTGAGAGGGTTAAGGGTGATTTTGTCTTTGGACAAAATGAAGTCCAAAATTGGGCTGACAGGAATGAAAAAGGGACACTTAAGGGGGTCGAGGTGAATGTTATACTTGAGACATCGAAGGAATACAACACACAAATCATGAAGGTGTTGCTACCAAATCTTGGAACAAGCGGTGAGATCATATAGATATGTAAGGATAATATGAGCCAATTCATGGAAATAGTAAGACATGGAACGCTAAAAACTAGCTCCAATATTCTTTCAATTGAAAGGCATGACCCTATAAGAGAAAGTTACCCATGGACTAGTGAAGGTGCTCTTAAGGTAACCGATATAACGGATATGAATCTGGTTATATCCAAAGAATCCATCCATAAAGGAAAGATCCTCATGTCATGCACACTTGTCAATGATTTGGTCTATGAAGAATGTGGGAAAGTTTTCTTTTGGAAAAACATTGTTCAGATCACGAAAGTCCATGCAAAGACAGATGGTGCCTTGTTTCTTGAGACTAGGGACAAGATTGTACACCCATGTGGTGTCTTTGATAGGAGAGATAAAGCCAACCTTCTTGAGCTTATCGATTTCAACTTTGATAGCTTCACATTTGGAAGGATGGATATGCCTTTGCTTTCAAAGGAGAGGGATGGCCTTAGGAAAAGTGCCGCTATGATGTTCAGAAATGGTGGGATCAAATCCAGGAATTGCAAAATAAATCCAGGTGAAAATATCACATAATTATTTTAATAACTTGGCATAAGCATCAATTTCTTGTGTAGTGCATTGTGCCCCTAGAATGATATTTTATTCAATCCCTTGCTTATTTGAAATGTTAATTTTGAGGGTAGGGGAAATGTTAGCCATATTTCCTTCTTCAAAATAATATGATGCAAGAATGGAATTTTTAAACCAATCGACTTCACCATGAATGAAGTCTATTGACTCCACAACATATTGATCATGGGTTTGCTGCGGAAGGAGTTACACACGATGATGCATATCATCCCAATGATAATTAGGGGTGGTCATGCCTTCCATGATGTCTTCATTAGAATGCAAGATGGGGGGACTGGGGGAAGATAGACCACATGATGACAAGGAACTACGAGAGGCATCATAATGAGAGACAAGGTTCACATATGCACCGTCAAGGCTGGGAGATAGGTGATTAGGACATTGTAGATCTATCGATGTTGACACCAAAGGGTTCATTGAAGAAGGTTCAACAAAATCAAAATAGGATACATCTAGATAGTCCCAACATATCGATCCCATGGATGACAATAGGTAGAGAATAAGAGTGGTACTATCTGTCATCTCGACATTAGGGGGAGGGATCATGATGGGTGGTTGAGGGACCTTCTACTTTGTCATAGGAGTAGGACCAGAAACCATAGGTAAAGGAGAGTTGGAATCACTGTGAGTGACCTATAATTCATGAAGCACTTGAAGTGTATCATGAAATTATTCAAGATGGGGATAAGTGATGAGAATAATGGTCATAATTATCATGCAAAACATAAGGGTATTTCGTGCGCAATGATATGTTCTTCTTAGCTGAATCAGGTAAGGTAACCAGAACCTCAGGAATGTTATAATCTGGAAAGGTATCAGAGACCAAATTCTTGATACGAGGGAGTTCAAGGCAATTATTTGTGGCATAAAGAACAACATCACACACAACACATGGAGGAGTAGGCTTTAGAAGCTTAGGAGGAACTAGAGCTGGTTGGGGTGCCTTGTCTTTGGTTCCATTTTTCTGGGCTTTGCCCCCCTCACATGATTCTTTCACAACAGGATTAGGTTCATGTTGAAGTTATTGTGCAACTGAAGGAAAGGAAGGGGTAGGAACAATAGGTTGAACTGGTGTCAAAGCAGTGTAAGGTTTGAGTTGATTAGGGAGGGTGTTTGTGAGAGGATCAATGTACCAGGATGGGATCACCAAGGTAATGTTAGGTAAACTCAATGTACCCATGATAGGTGTAGAATCAACTCCTAGGGGTGGAAATAAGAATGATATTTGACTAGAAGGGTAATGACTTGGGGGAACGGATTCGATATGGTTAAGACATGGGGGAACAGTTTCAGGCTGAAAAGGACCAAGAGAGATAAAAGAAGAAGGAATAGGACCTTCAGGAGTAGTAACAAAAGGCTAGGTTGAGTTGGGAACAATAGGTTGCAGACGTGATGACTATTGTGAGGGCATACCAGATCACTTGTGAGCAACCCATGACTCTTGAAGCATGCAAACACTGGATGAGCTATGCTCGTAAGGAATAGGCAGTGAACCATAATAAGCACAAAGTAAGGTGGAATATTTATAGATTCCAGGAGATACATTGGTGAGGCACGACACAATGTTATTTCCAATCATTGATGAGATAGCGGACTGAGATGAAGTCCGAGACTTAGGATCATAGTATATCAGCTGATCAATAGTGACAATATTTCTATTTTGAGGGAAGAACATCTTAAGGAAAACCGCAAATGTGACAATTGATATAGCATAGGTGTAACTATGAACCAAAAATGATGTTATAATATAGTGGGCTATCAATGAATTCAATCTCAATGGAGAATGTTGCTGAAAAAAGTGATAGGAGAATTGCGATATAACCCAAGGGGATAAGAGGGATGACCATCCCAAGAATGGTGAGTGATGGTGGAAGGAGAGAGGTTAGGTGAACCAAGTTTCTTCGAAACACTAACAACCACCACACAGGTGGAGGTGAATTTATCTATGATACACTGCTAAAAAATGGCATTTCTTATGGATATTGGTATTTAAAATGTAATGGATGAAGCGAGGAGGGGATGTTTTTATTTTTCAATGTCAATGATAATCATATGATTTTTAGAGGGATATACAGGGCCTAAATTAAAGAGTAGAGATTTCCATTTGGATGGGAATGCCTGGAGGAATTCCAGCGTTGCCATGGCATCAAGAGATTGCACCATGTAATCTACTATGCTATAGGTATGGGCGTCTTTAGCAGAAGAAAAATTTCAACATAATGGACATTTGGGGATCTTGGGGATAACCTATACCTTAATCAGAGGGATATATAAAGTTCCATTTGATGACGACAGATGCTCAAGGGAAACTTGCGGTTGGACTCAATCGTTGACTTAGCCGATGGATTTTCATATTGTCGTGATCGAGTTTGAAGGTTGACTTGTTCAGTGTTGACTTTGTCAAAATTCATCATAAGAATTTGATAATCATTGTGACCAGATGGTGGAGGTAGGGGAGTTGCATGACCTTGTGTACGTTAAGCAGTGAAATATACTTGGTGAGGAAAAGGATTAGCAAGAATAAGTAGTCAAGATGAAGTAGGAGGTGGAGGAGGAGCTATGGGCTACAGTCCTGTTGTGTTATACAACAACCCCCCATTTAATAAAATTTTACTTTAGAAAACTATAATATGAAATGGGTCCCTTTTATATTAAATTGGTATTAACTTATCATTCCTCTAAAGGTCCGGAAACAAACGAAACATCATAAAACCCTTTTTGAGTTACTAAATAATCGGTCTTATAATAAAATTAATAATTCTTTATTATTGCGATAAAGTGATCGCAAGATCACATATCGCAATAACAAAGGATGCATAAAAAAGACCCATTGATTCTCCCCGATGAGACAAGAGCGAGTAACCATCGGTTATCGGGAAAACAAACAACAAAAGGCCCCTCCCCTTGCTCCAATGCGATATGAATATAACGAAACTCTTCCCCTTAAAGCTCTCGATGCGAGTTAAGCGATGTCGCTATCGGCGATCGGGGATTCCACAATAACTTAAATAAAACTGCCCAAGGCTTCCTCCGATCGCCGATTGCGATAAAGCCAAGCGTGACTTTTGAAAAGGATTGATATGGCTTCAGTATATTATATTAATTATTATTAAAAGCCTTTTCTCTTCCCGATAGTGATTCACTTGCGTCCAACCGCCAAAAAATCAAATCCACGCTTAAATGATTATTCGGAAAATAAAGGATATAATGAGCATTTAAATGATTGATAGGTTTAAATGGCCAATTAATGGAGTAGTTATGCCTAAATCCCTTCAGAGATTGTATCTGCGGGAGCCTTATGATAATCTTCCATTATTCATTGATTAGCACAATTCCTCCATACTTGGTTTTCGCCATCTATTCTCCGCATTACATTCGTTTTATCTCTTGTGCAGAGGTTTTCCATAGTAGCGAATTCAAACCAAATGGGGAAGAAATCTAAGAAATCTGGAACAGCTTCAGCTTCTGCGGTAACACGACAACATGCCACCGATCCGGGACCAAGCAAAAAAGGATTAATCTCAGATACCACATGTCTTGGCCTTAGTAACACTACTTGGCAAGCATTTACAACCTGGTTGAAGCCGAGGAACCTTAGCAAACATCGGTACAAGCTACAGCAGGCTCAAGCCGGAAGTCTGATGCTACTCTAAAAAATTTGGCTAATTCCTACCTGCATAGGATAGTGGCTCGAGAGAAAATTCTTCCATATACAGATGTGGTGAGATGGGCCATTGAAGAAATTCCAATTACGAACAGAACATTCTGCATTATTGATGGGAGAGTATTCGGTTCATTTCAGCCCAATGATTTGAGACAAATGTACCATTTGCTCGAACCAGAGAAGAAGTATAATAAAGCATTCCTGGAGAAGTTTAGAGATGAAAATGAAACTGAGTCAGAGCCTATACGGGAATGGAGACAGAACCTGACGAAACACAAACACGAGTCTTCGGGTAAGTGCTCCGTCGATTCCTTATGTTCTCCTTATTGTTATGCTGGAGCCATGATGTGTTAAATGTGGGGATTGCATGATTCTTCAAAATTTTCCATAGAGATGGTACCTTTGATGGAAGCAGCATGTAATAGTGAAATCTTGGATTGGGGGAATATATTATCGGATAAGTTAGCAACAACTATTCTTGACTTCAGAAACAAATCCCGTGTTACCGATAGATTCATCCCTCTGTTTTACTTTAGTGCCTACATTTTAGACACCCTCTGTTTTAATTCCGAGTTTCCTGTGTTAGGGTGGAGTTGGACTCCACAGGACCCCATGCCCATTCATATCTACCACCAGAAATTATGGGAAGCTCATTATAAACACCACTTATATCAAGTCTGCAATGGATTATTGCTACCTATTACTATGCAATTTTTGATAGACCTGCTCCTAAGATCTCCTCTCAAGCAGAGATTGACTTGATAGCCTTAGGAACCTAGTTCATAGAAGAAACATTCACTTATGTAAGAGTTTTCAGCAGTCAATCTAGGCCTCATATCCTCCCCTTGTATATACCAGACAAACTACTAGCTCGAGAGATCGCATATCAGCTTACAACCGCATCGGCTACAAAGACTCTCAGGAATTCAAAGAAGCAAGTTTGGCCTCCTTTTCCTCTAAGGTGTGGCGTTTATACTCTGCATGATTATAAACATGAAGAGAAAGAGGCAGAAAAGATTAATATACTAAGTCTCGCCACTCTGCCTAATAGACGCTTTGATCTGAAAAAAGTCGTCTATAATGTTCTAGACCAGGCCAAACTCACTAAATTTGAACATAAGGAAGATGAGTTTGATGACCTGTTCTCCTCAGTTGAGTCGATATTTCAAGTGCAGCAGATAGCTAGAATGAGATACCATGATGACGAGTTAGTTGAATTTAACAAACTTAGAGAGCAAAGGTTGCAAAATCTGCCTCTAGATTTGTTAGCCACTGCCCCAATAATACAATCAAGCGAGCCTGAGCAGCAACCTACCAACGAACCTCCTGCTACATCAGAAATCTTTGAAGAAGTCCAAAGAAGAGAGCAAGAGGAACTTCGGAGGTTAGAACAGGAAGAGGCAAAGAGGAAAGAATAAGAGGAAACACAGAGGAAAGACAGAGAGGAAGCACAAAAGAAAGAACATGAGAGAATACGGGAGGAGGAACAGAAAAAGTAGTAGGAGCAGAGCAGCAAGGAGGTGAATGTCGACACTCAGATTGACCCAAGATTGCTCCAGGAATGGCAACAATTTAATTCAATTATAAGCAATCTTGAGAGCTCAATGGATGCCGATACATCCAAAGCGGGCGATACACAGGATACAACATCAAAAGAGGTTCCAAGCAAAGGAACCAGTGGTCTACCCCCGACTACATAAGTAGAAATAATTCCCAAGGATCCTTTGGATCAAATTATTTTTTAGGTGGAGGATATTTCTCCATTGGATTTTTTCTATAGCCCAAAACACAGGGCTGTAATAAAGCAATAGTGGAAAAGGAGAAGGATTGATCAACCTTCCCTGTTCCCTGAACAAACAGTAAGAGCCAATGTAGTGTGGAAGGAAGAATTCGACCCCTCCGATGACTTGACAAAGTTGTCCCAATATGCTGGTGCCTATTCGGTAGCCACCATGGATAAGGAATCGGAGGTGAGCAATTTATTGAAAGAAAAGGATCAGGCGATCGCTTCACTACAAACACAACTATCAGAGGCACAGCAGATGGCAGAACAACTACAATAGCAACTTTCCACACAGCAATAGTTAAATAACCAACTCAACAAACAGTTGCGTGAAGAGAAACATAGGGTAGATTCGGGAGTGATTCAGAGGCAGAAAGAATTATCAAAGGCATTAGCAAAATTGAAGGCAATGAATGAACAGATGGTAAAAAGAAGATGAGAAAATTACTCAATTATCAGCTCAAGTAGAGAAGTTCAAGAGTCTTCCCCAGCCTGCCAATTTCAGAGCAGAGGCAATACAGATTAATAAGGCACTAATAACACAAATAAGATTGTTGTGTCATGAAATTGCCCAAGTTGAACCTCTATGCGACATAACAACATCTATAATAGACAAATCAGTTGATGCCAGGCAAGATTTGGAGCAAGCCAATGAGACTTTAACAGATTTTCTTACTTGGCAGGACACTAATGACGGATAGGTAGCAAACTTGCGTAAAATATTAGAATCCCATAAAGAAATTCTATTAATGGAGTGGCAGTCCCAATTAATGAAAGTAGAGAGAGCCGCCCTCAAATGCCTAACGGATGCAATCGTGTGTATCATCCCCGATATACACGATCCCACCTATGCTGATCAAATCAATTCTCGTCTTAGCTGCCCTCAAGAAGTGGAGCCAATGCTGGCAATATGCTAACTCAGGACAAAAGGCAAATAGCCAGAGTGATGAATCATGCTGCCGATTACCAGATTGTTGTGGGGAGATATTCAAGATCGGGTTATACCAATTTATTAGCATTTTAATTTTGTAGTTTGTTAGCTTAGTTTAGTATTTATAGACCCTTTCATGTATTTAGAAAGGGTCGTAAGTTTTTGTATATGACCTAAGCCTGAAGTTGCACTACTGTACTTCAGGCATATTCTTTTATGAAAACTGGACCAATTTTTCCAAATTTTGATAACGAAGCTTTTATGTGGATGTGCACTACTGTCTTTATTTAAAAGTATTTCTGAGTCGGAAGAAGGAATTCAAATTGCGATTGACGTTGGGAATGATTTGCAGCTCATATGGTACTATTATCTATGTCTGAATTTATTCTTTTATGTGAATTGTTGTTTGATCATTCTTGCTATTATTGAATATGTGAATTTGTTTTAACAGTAGACTTTATACTTTCCACTATTGGATGTTTACAGTTTGCTATTCTCCTAATCATGCATGTATCAGTAATATAAAAAGAAAAGTGTAACAATGTTTTATCAATTACTTCGTTCAACTATTTGAACAAAGCAATTATTATTTAATGAATGTCTTTGTTTATTGAATAGTGTCATCTATATGCCTATCAACGAACATAGATCACCAAACGTTGCACTTAAGAATAGGAGCTTCCCGGGATAAAATAGTCATTTACATTTTCGCTCATAGAATATGTCCTCCATTCATTATCACTTATTAGAAAACCAATCATTCATCCACCCCCTTTTATTCATTACTGGGAAACTGGTCCCATTATATCCAGTCGGAGCCACCATTCCAAATGGAAAAGGAGTTGTATTAAGGTTCGGACCGGGTGGTTATCCCCCGATGTTGATGTAATGATTTTCAGGGCATCAACATTTCTCGCGCTAGAGGGAGGGCCATCAACTATGAATGGCGAGTAAATCAAAACCTACAGACCATTTTCAGAGTAAATCACCCTCCACCTCACCTCAGACCTCCCATTTGCATTCTGAAATACCAGTGTCCAAATGAGAAGAAGAGGGTTCAACTACCACTGCTCAACCTCACCATACTTCAGAACGTTTAAGTCCGAAGTCCCCTGAAGTTTAGTCTATCATCCAAAAACTTCAAGGCTTCTCCATATTGCCTCAGAGATCTGAAGTATCTCAAGGCAGTGAGACTTCAAAATTCTGCCTACCTCATACTCTCACCAGACTTCAAAGCGAAAAACTCAGCATTGAACCAACTGAGTTTCCTTTACCCCAAAGGAAAAGGGCTAAAAAGAACACTGAAGGTTCTGGTAGTGAGACCTTTTCTCCAACATCTTCCATCTCATCATCTCCAGTGTGAAGTCAAACATCCACTTCCCCATTACATATTATTGTTCACCAGGGGTCACCACCTTCAACATCACAATCTTTTCAGTCATCATTTCCACCTCCTCCCCAAACACCTGGAACACCATAGGCAATTGTTGGTACTCCCAAGATGGCTCAGAATCCATGGAACAGTCCTAGTGCAGTCACTATGCCAGCACCATTACATCCATTACCTGATTATCCTGAGAAATGGTTACCAAAGTTTAATCCAAACGCTGGAACATTAGTTGAGGAACACATAAATAATTTCATGTTGTCAGTTAATCTGAAAGGAGTAACAGAAGAAGATGTTGTAGTTAGGCTTTTCCCTTATACGTTACAAGGATCAGCTGGGTCTTGGTATTTTTCCTTGCCCTCTAGATCCATTACCAGTTGGAATACCTTTCAGGAGCAGTTTCTTACCAAATATGGCGATGATAGATCCTTGGCCACACTCATTAATGACCTTTCAAATCTAAGGATTGAGTCTAGAGAACCAATTAAGGAGTTTAACTCCTGATTTAATAAGCTCTTAAATAAAATCCCCACCGATTCCAAGCCAAGTGAACAAATTAGAAGCGAGTGGTACATCACAGCTTTACCTTCAAATATAGCCATTTTTGTAGATAGGGCTGGAAAACCTACTTTGGCCGAAAATATGAAAGAAGCCCTCGTTGTCGAAAAACGTATAATCGCTTTGGAAAAGAAAGTTGCTCTCGAAGACAGGAACTCCAAAAGAGTGTATTTCAAGGATGATTCAAAGAAGAAAATCACCAAAGATCCATACGATATGGAGGGTCTTCAGAAGGTCCTCAAAACAATGTCAAATGAAATGGTTGAAATTAAAAAGCAAGTAGCAGAAACCTCAACAAAGAAACCATATAGGAATTTTAAGAAACCTGAGTCAAACCCACCAAATATTATATCTAATGCAGATTCAGACCCTGAGGAAGAAGAAGAATATGAAACAATTGCACCATCTGGTGAATTCGAGGAAGAGGAAGTCGTTGAATGCCATGGAATGTGGGACTTCATATTGCCTAACTCCGACACTGAAACTGAACAAGAAGCTTTTCCTGTGACTACTAGGAGCAAAAGTGCCCCTGAACCTGTACAGGCAAGTTCAAAGAAAAGGAGTGCAGGTACTAATACTACAAAGGAAAAGCTACCCACAAGAAAGCCGGCTGCAACAGTACCTCAAAACCAACCATCGTCCTCAAATATATCTTCAACATCAAAGACGTTGGTAGTATCGGATTCAATGGATTACAATATTGTTGATGATATGAAGAAGACTAAGGCAAACATCACCATGTTTGAACTTAGCAAATTAAAACATCAGCAGAAATTTCTTCTTAAGGAAGTAAATGCAGTTCCTTCTTCGCCTCTTCCTAGTGCTAAAGCTGCAAATGATTCAGGACAACCACCTTCTGGTAGAGTTGAGGCTACTGATACGATTCTAATCGGAGACAGATCAAATTCCCATACCCCTCCTTTCCTCTTAACTTACGAAATCTACAATCGAAATCTACACAACTGTTTGATTGACTCAGGGGCATCATCTAATATAATGCCAGCTTTAGTTTGTTCTAAGCTGAACATAGAACCCCAAAAGTCTTCAATTCACATTTTGTAGTTATATAGAACCAAAGTCCAGGTCTTAGGGGAAATAAACTCTGTTACTATCAGATTATCGGCTGATCCATGAGTGGTTCAAAGAATTGATATCTTAATCGCTGATATACCTGAGTTTTATGGTTTAATCTTGAGCAGGGATTGGTCTGAGAAGCTCCATGGGTATATTTCTACCGATTGGTCTCATATGTGGCTACCCTACAAGGGAAAGCCAAATCAAATAAAAATCAATCGGGAGAAACATATGACCCATACTGTCAAAGAGTTCGAACAGGAGAATCAACCAATTGCATTTAACAATAATATTTTGGGAAACTATTCTTTTGAATCATTCTTTGGCAATTATATTGCCCAACCATCTCCTTTCTAAGTAAACAATTTCACATCCCAAATCAAAAAAATTTCATGAACTGACAGATCAAGAGTGTTAATGTTACTGAGAATTCTGTAAATAAAATTGTTGATAATTCTTTATTTTGGTCTTTATATTTTGACGGTTCTAAATCCAGTGAAGGATCAGGAACAGGGTGTATTTTAGTCAGCCCTGAGGGAGAAAAAACAATGCTTTCTTGTAGATTAGAATTTGAATGCACGAATAATACAGCTGAGTATGAGGCCTTGGTGCAAGGACTATATAAAGCTATTGGCCTGAAAGTTCAATATTTGAAATTGTTTGGCAATTCAGAGATTGTCATAAAACAAGTTCGAAATACAATCCATTGTCTCTCTAATCACGTCAAGCACTATCAGTCTTTAGTCCAGGGACTTATATCTCATTTCTTATCATTCAATATTTCACCTATTCCCAGATCCCAGAATGCAGAAGCTGACTTGTTAGCCAATGTTGCTTCTAAACTCCTACCTTCTGAAGATTATAGCCCGGATAGATTTTCAGTAGAGTTGATTTTTAGGCCATCAATTCTTGACAATGTCACCAATTGGCGAGTGTTCAATCACGATGAAGACATCCTACATTTCTTAACTTCCGACAAGTCCTACAACAATCAGATCATTGATTAAAGTGATCATGATCTTCAGATGAAAGAAAAGCATGAGGAAAACTTGATACCATGACCTGTGGTTAAACTTGAAGATATATTTGACATTAAAGACAGGTTTAAACAGGTAACCAATTCAAAACTCCAAAGTTCTACCTTAAGATTTGAATTGATAAATCTCGGTACTGAGCAGAACCCTCAAAATATCAATTTAGGACTAGGGCTTTCTGTGGAAGAAAGGATAGCATTTATTAGATTATTAAGGAAAAATAAACATGTCTTCGCTTGGAAGTATGATGACTTAAAAACATATGATACATCAATCATCCATCATACCATTCCAATGCTTTCTGAACAAAAACCAGTTCAACAAAAATTGAGGAAAATACATCCAAACTTAGAGAGTCAGATAAAATCAGAACTCAATAAACTCTTGAAAACAAAGATTATTTTTCCTATTCGACACTCAAGTTGGGTCTCCAATATGGTGCCTATTAGGAAGAAAAATGGCGACATCAAGATTTGTATAGATTTCATAAATCTGAATAAGGCAAGTCAAAAAGATAATTTCCCATTACCTACCATGGAGCAGATACTCCATTCAGTAGCAGGTTCTGAGCTAATGTCCTTTCTAGACGGTTTTTCAGGATACAACCAAATTCTGCTCCATCCTGATGACAGACTCAAAACTACTTTCAAAACAAAATGGGGAACTTACGCCTATCAAAAAATGCCTTTTGGACTTATTAATGCAGGAGCTACATTCCAAAGAGCAATGGATATAGCCTTCAAAGGATTGATCAACAAAACAATAGTCGTCTATTTAGATGACATTACTGCATTTTCTAAAAAGAGATCCAACCATTTACATGATTTGAATCAAATCTTTGAACACTGTAGAAGGTATGGTATTTCACTTAATCCCAAAAAATCCTTCTTTGCTCTAAATCAAGGAAATCTCTTGGGATTTATCGTTTCCAAAGATGGTATTTATATTGATCCCGACAGGATTAAAGAAATTTCTGAAATCCCATTTCCGCATAACAAAAAATCCATGCAGTCATTTTTAGGTCAGATCAACTTTGTCAAAAGATTTGTTCCCAATTTTTCTCATATCATTTTACCATTACAAACCATGATTAAGAAAAATTCAGTGTTTAGATGGGGGTCTGTGGAAAAGGAAGCATTTGATTTAATCAAACAATCAATAATCAATGCCCCAGCTTTAAACACTCCTAATTTTTCTAATCATTTCATATTGTACACTATCGCGTCCAATTCATCTTATGCAGCGGTACTCACTCAGATTAATGATCATGACTTGGAAGCACCGATTTCATTTTTTAGTTCAAATTTTCAGGGTGTAGAACTAAATTACTTCGAAGTTGAAAAACAAGCCTTTGCTGTGTATAAAGCCATCAAACACTACAGACCCTTCCTTCTAAAAGCCCATACAAAAGTTATAGTTCCTTTTTCTGCAGTAAGGCAATTACTGATCCAAAGGGAATTAGGTGGAAAAAGGGCAAATTGGGTTACAGCACTTCAAGAATATGACTTGGAAATCAAGCCAGCAAATATTGTTAGAGGCCAAGGTTTTTGCAGGTTATTAGCAGGAGCATCCAACATTCCAGAATCAGGTGATATAGATCATATTGAAGAAATCAACCAGATAAGTATTACCAATTCTGAATCTCAATATGCAAATTTAATCTTTTATTTGAAAAATGGATATGCACCTCCTAATCTTTCTTATAAAAACAAACGGGCCATTAGATTAAAGGCTAAAAACTTCATAATCATTGATGATGTACTTTTTAGGAAAAAATATGATTCAGTTTTATTAAGATGCCTAGAAAAACCTGAAGCACAAAAGGTTTTGCAGGAGTTACACGATGGACGAGCCGGAGGACATTTTGGAGCTGACATAACAGCTCACAAAGTCATTCATGCTGGATATTATTGGCCCACCTTATTTAGAGATACCCATGAATATGTAAGGAAATGCCAAAGTTGTCAAATCTCCAGTGGAAGACAAAGGAAACCAGCTTTCCCTTTGCAACCAGTCAACATTGATCAACCTTTTGAACAATGGGGATTAGATATCATTGGGGAAATAACTCCACAATCCTCCAAACAACATAAGTATATCCTTACTACTACTTATTACTTTACTAAGTGGGTTGAAGCAATTCCGTTAAAGACAACAAAATCTGAAGGAATTATAGAATTTATAGACCAATTCATCATTACCAGGTTTGGTGTCCCAAATGCTCTTGTTTTTGATAATGCATCTTATTTTTCTAGAAATGCCATGTTTGAGTTTGCTATTAAAAGAGGATTTAAATTGAAATATTCTACAAATTACTATCCCCAGGGTAATGGCCTAGCAGAGTCTACCAATAAAAATCTACTCAAAATCATTAAGCGAACTAATGAACAAAATCATAAAAACTGGCAGAAACCTTTAATATTCGCACTATGGGCTGATAGAATAACGCAGAAGGCCTCTATAGGTACTTCTCCATTCAATCTTGTATATGGGAAAGAAGCAGTACTACCGACCAATCTAGCTCTTCCTTCTCTAGCCCTAGTTCAGTTTATTGAAGAAAGCCCCTCTTCTTCTATCCAACTCATACATGATCAAATTTTAAAATTAGAAGAGGAGAGAGAAAAGGCCAAAATTACTCATGCTAAACATCAGCAGATAATCAAGTCATCATTTGATTCAACTTCGTCTAGTTCTAAACAGTTGCAGGTTGGTGATCTAGTTCTGAAATGGGACAAAGCCCATGACGATAAAGGTAAACACACCAAATTCCAAAAGATGTCGCTTGGACCATTTCAGATCAGCGAGAAGATAGGCCATTCGACATTCATATTACAAGATCTATCAGGAAAGAGGGACTCTCTTCCTGTTAATGGCCTCATCTTAAAGAAATTCTTCAATTGAGGAGGTAACCCCTTCTCTTTTAAATTTAGTAGGATTTGCAGTTTTTAGGACCATTAGGAAATAAAGTTGTAAAATAGCTTCTATTGGCCTTTGCTATATTGAAAAGTTGCTCGGAAGAAGTACTTTTAATATTTACTTTTGTAAAATAGAAGCCTTAAACAAAAGGGACAATTTCTAGGAAATTAGGTATATTCACATTCTGAAAACCCCATTTTTATTTTTGTGGAATCTTCTCAAAGTACTGTAAATCATTTTAATGTTTTCAAACTGGCCACAAAAGGGTTATCAATATCAAAACAGAAACTGATTCAATCTTAGCATCTTCAACTCTTACCTTGTCATCCATTTTCTCTTAAGGAGAAAATTGTCCATCCCATTCATCAAAGTTGATGATTACTCAGAATGTAATTCTAAAATATCTTATATAAAGATAAGGGGTCTTATCACAAGCCTGCTTACCATGATCATTGGGAAATAGTCTAACCGACATTACCAACACTACATACCAAAACAGGGTAATGACTTATAAGCATAAGACAAGGGGTCTCATCACGAGCCAGCTTGTTCGATTAGATTACAACCAGTGAATGGCATTGTCAAACAGCTGGCAACCAAGCCAAGACAATGGCTTTTTATCTTACAAAATAATGCAAAAGAAAAGAAATACAAAATATGAAAAGATATTTTGAATTCATTCTTTTAATCATACTCTGAGATGGGAGGGGTCATGGACAATCAAATGGTTAAAAGGTATCCCTATCGAAACTATGAACGTTTGCTGGCAGCAGAGGCTCTACCTGTGACAAAGGAGTCAATAAAAAAGGCTAAGTTGGAAAGGTGTTTTGTTTTATCATTATCAACCAATAGAGGCCAATTTAAAACTTAGAATGTATTTAATTTTAATGAGAGAAGAAATTAGCAAAAAACATGCTCTTATTATATTCAGAATGTATGTATACTTATTTATATTAGAATTTTCCTTTTTGATAAGATATCTATGTAAAGAAAGTTCAAATATTCCAATATTTTTCAGAGATAACTGTTTCTCCCAGCGAATCGCCAATTGTTGTGCTATACAACAAGCCCCCATTTAATAAAATTTTACTTTAGAAAACTATGATATGAAATGGGTCCCTTTTAGATTAAATTGGTATTAACTTATCATTCCTATAAAGGTCCGGAAACAAACGAAACATCATAAAACCCTTTTCGAGTTAATAAATAATCGGTCTTATAATAAAATGAATAATTCTTTATTATTGCGATAAAGCGATCGCAAGATCGCATATCGCAATAACAAAGGATGCATAACAAAGACCCATTGATTCTCCTCGATGCGACAAGCGCGAGTAACCATCGGTTATCGGGAAAACAAACAACAAAAGGCCCCTCTCCTTGCTCCGATGTGATATCACTATCGGCAATCGGGGAATGCGATATGAATATAACGAAACTCTTCCCCTTAAAGCTCCCGATGTGAGTTAAGCGATATCGGTATCGGCGATCAGGGATTCCACAATAACTTAAATAAAACTGCCCAAGGCTTCCTATGATCGCCGATTGCGATAAAGCCAAGCGCGACTTTCGAAAAGGATTGATATGGCTTTGGTATATTATATTAATTATTATTAAAAGCCTTTTCTCTTCCCGATAGTGATTCACTTGCGTCCAACTGCCAAAAAATCAAATCCACGCTTAAACGATTATTCGACAAATAAAGGATATAATGAGCATTTAAATGATTGATAGGTTTAAATGGCCAATTAATGGAGCAGTGATGCCTAAATCTCTTAAGAGATTGTATCCGCAGGAGCCTTATGATAATCTTCCATTATTCATTGATTAGCACAATTCCTCCATACTTGGTTTTCGCCATCTATTCTCCGCATTACATTCATTTTATCTCTTGTGCAGAGCTTTTCCGCAGTAGCGAATTCATACCAAATGGGGAAGAAATCTAAGAAATCTGGAATAGCGTCAGCTTCTGCAGTAATAAGACAACGTTCCACCGATCCGGGACCAAGCAAAAAATGATTAATCTTAGATACCACATGTCTTGGCCTTGGTAACACTACTTGGCAGAGCATTTACAACTTGGTTGAAGCCGAGGAACCTCAGCAAACATTGGTACAAGCTACAGTAGGCTCGAGCCGGAAGTCTGATGCTACTCTAAAAGATTTGGCTGATTCCTACCTGCACAGGATAGCGACTCGAGAGAAAATTCTTCCATATACAGATGTGGTGAGATGGGCCATCGAAGAAATTCCAATTACAAACAGAACATTCTTCACTATTGACGGGAGAGTATTCGGTTCATTTCAGCCAAATGATTTGAGACAAATGTACCATTTTCCCGAACCAGAGAAGAAGTATAATAAAGAATTCCTGGAGAAGTTTAGAGATGAAAATGAAACTGAGTCAGAGCCTATACGGGAATGGAGAGAGAACCCGGCGAAACACAAACATGAGTCTTCGGGTAAGTACTCCGTCGATTCCATATGTTCTCCTTATTGTTATGCGTGAGCCATGATGTGTCGAATGTGGGGATTGCATGATTCTTCAAAATTTTCCATAGAGATGGCACTTTTGATGGAAGCAGCATGTAATAGTGAAATCATGGATTGGGGGAATATATTATCGGATAAGTTAGCAACAACTATTCTTGACTTCAGAAACAAATCCCGTGTTATCGATAGATTCATCCCTCTATTTTACTTTAGTGCCTACATTTTAGACACCCTCTGTTTTAATTCCAAGTTTCCTGTGTTAGGGTGGAGTTGGACTCCATAGGACCCCATGCCCATTCATATCTACCACCAGAAATTATGGAAAGCTCATTATAAACACCACTTATATCAAGTCTGCAATGGATTAATGCTACCTATTACTATGCAATTTTTGATATACCTGATCCTAAGATCTCCTCTCAAGTAGAGATTGACTTGACAACCTTAGGAACCTGGTTCGGAGAAGAAAAATTCACTTATGTAAGAGTTTTCAGCAGTCAACCTAGGCCTCATATCGTCCCCTTGTACATACCAGACAAACTACTAGCTCGAGAGATAGCATATCAGCTTACAACCGCATCGGCTACAAAGACTCTTAGGAATTCAAAGAAGCAAGTTTGGCCTCCTTTTCCTCTAAAGTGTGGCACCTATACTCTGCATGATTATAAACATGCAGAGAAAGAGGCGGAAAAGATTAATATACTAAGTCTCGCCACTCTGCCTAATAGATGCTTTGATCCAAAAAAAGTCGTCTATAATGTTTTAGACCAGGCCAAACTCACTAAATTTGAACATAAGGAAGATGAGTTTGATGACCTGTTCTCCTCAATCGAGTCGATATTTCAAGTGCAGGAGATAGCTAGAATGAGATACCATGATGACGGGTTAGTTGAATTTAACAAACTTAAAGAGCATAGGTTGGAAACTCTGCCTCTAGATTTGTTAGCCAATGCCCCAATAATACAATCAAGCGAGCCTGAGCAGCAACCTACCAATGAACCTCCTGCTACATCCGAAATCTTTGAAGAAGTCCAAAGAAGAGAGCAGGAGGAACTTCAGAGGTTAGAACAGGAAGAGGCAAAGAGGAAAGAACAAGAGGAAACACAGAGGAAAGACAGAGAGGAAGCACAAAAGAAAGAACAGGAGAGAATACGGGAGGAGGAACAGAAAAAGAAGCAGGAGCAGAGCAGCAAGGAGGTGAATGTTGACACTCATATTGACCCAAGATTGCTCCAGGAATGGCAACAATTTAATTCAATTATAAGCAATCTTGAGAGCTCAATGGATGCCGATACATCCAAAGTGGCCGATACACAGGATACAACATCAAAAGAGGTTCCAAGCAAAGGAACCAGCGGTCTACCCCCGACTACAGAAGTAGAAATAATTCCCAAGAATCCTTCGGATCAAATTATTTTGCAGGTGGAGGATATTCCTCCATTGGATGTTTTCTATAGCCCAAAACATAGGGCTATAATAAAGCGACAGCGGAAAAGGAGAAGGATTGATCAACCTTCCCTGTTCCCTGAACAAACAGTAACAGCCAATGTAGTGTGGAAGGAAGAATTCGACCCCTCCGATGACTTGACAAAGTTGTCCCAATATGCTGGTGCCTATTCGGCAGCCACCATGGATAAGGAATCGGAGGTGAGCAATTTATTGAAAGAAAAGGATCAGGTGATCACTTCACTACAAACACAACTATCAGAGGCACAACAGAAGGCAGAGCAACTACAACAGCAACTGTCCGCACAACAACAGTTAAATAACCAACTCAACAAATAGTTGCATGGAGAGAAATAGAGGGCAGATTCGGGAGCGATTCAGAGACAGAAAGAATTATCGGAGGCATTAGCAAAATTGAAGGCAATGAATGAACAAATGGTGAAAACAAAAGATGAGCAAATTGCTCACTTATCATCTCAAGTAGAGAAGTTCAAGAGTCTTCCCAAGCCTGCCGATTTTAGAGCAGAGGCAATACAGATTAATAAGGCACTAATAACACAAATAAGATTGTTGTGTCATGAAATTTCCCAAGTTGAACCTCTGTGCAACATAACAACATCTATAATAAACAAATTAGTTGATGCCAGGTAGGATTTGGAGCAATCCGATGAGACTTTAACAGATTTTCTTACTTGGGAGGACACTAATGAGGGACAGGTAGCAAACTTGCCTAAAATCTTAGAATGCCATAAAGAAATTTTATTCATGGAGTGGCAGTCCCAATTAATGAAAGCAGAGAGAGCCGTCCTCAAATGCCTAACAGATGCAATCGCGTGTATCATCCCCGATATACATGATGCCACCTATGCTACTCAAATCAATTCTCGTCTCAGCCACCCTCAAGAAGTGGAGCCAATGTTGGTAATATGCCAACTCAGGGGAAAAGGCGAACAACCAGAGTGATGAATCATGTTGCCGATTACCAGATTGTTGTGGGGAGATATTCAAGATCGGGTTATACCAATCTATTAGCATTTTAATTTTGTTGTTTGTTAGCTTAGTTTAGTATTTATAGACCCTTTCATGTATTTAGAAAGGGTCGTAAATTTTTGTATATGACTTAAGCCTGAAGTTGCACTACTATACTTCAGGCATATTCTTTATGAAAACTGGACCAATTTTTCCAAATTTTGATAACGATGCTTTTATGTGGATGTGCACTACTACCTTTATTTAAAAGTATTTCTGAGTCGGAAGAAGGAATTCAAATTGCAATTGACATTGGGAATGATTTGCAGCTCATATGGTACTATTATCTATGTCTGAATTTATTCTTTTATGTGAATTGTTGTTTGATCATTCTTGTTATTATTGAATATGTGAATGTGTTTTAACAGTAGACTTTATACTTTCCACTATTGGATGTTTACAGTTTGTTATTCTCCTAATCATGCATGTATCAGTAATATAAAAAGAAAAGTGTAACAATGTTTTATCAATTACTTTGTTCAACTATTTGAACGAAGCAATTATTATTTAAATGAATGTCTTTGTTTATTGAATAGTGTCATCTATATGCCTATCAACGAACACAGATCACCAAACGTTGCACTTAAGAATAGAAGCTTCCCGGGATAAAATAGTCATTTACGTTTTCGCTCATAGAATACGTCCTCCATTCATTATCACTTATTAGAAAAACAATCATTCATCCACCCCCTTTTATTCATTATTGGGAAACTGGTCCCATTATATCCAGTCGGAGCCACCGTTCCAAACGGAAAAGGAGCTGTATTACCGTCCGGACCGGGTGGTTATCCCCTAATGTTGATGTAACGATTTTCGGGGCATCAACAAGTCCTTTAGGAGTAGCTACTTTATTTTCCTATACTTGACACATCTGATGTAAAATGAGGCACTCATGAGTATAATGGCCATATGCGATGCAACAAGCACAATTTTTTCTTGTACGAAGAACCTTGTTTTTCTTGGGTTGTTTACCTTGTTGCTGGGTTGCAAGGTTAGGTTGGTTTCTTTTATGTGCATTAGGTGGTGGAACTAGACTACCTTGATTACCCTAAGATTACCAGTCCTAGTTAAGTTTACCCTTGTTCCATTTCTTGAGGTTGGGAGGATTAGTTGTGCTCTACTGAGTATACATTTGACCTTGTGGAGGAGGTTTCTGTTGTTGTAGAGGTGGAGGATGCATGGGGGGTTGGGGCATTGGTGCCAATGGGGATGGAGCACTAGGAAGTGCATACAGGTAATAAGGATATAGGGCAACATTAGGATATAGAGCTGGAGCAATAGCTAGCCCTACCATCTGCTGATGTAGATAAGGATATGCATATGACGTGTTGGGACATGTATAAGAGTTTCCATGCAAAAGATTTGTCAAGGGATAAGTGTAATAAGAATTGGTCCCCCTTGGGTTTGACCATAACACAGTAGAGGTGGAATATATGGTTCATGTTGAGGGTGTGAAATGGATCGAATAATACCTTAAGTGGTATGAGATGCCCCCGGTGCATTAGTAGTGCTAGGCCAAGGAAGATTGGAAATGATAGTATAAACATAACTAGACTGGGAGTAGATTAGGTTAAATTTCAAGGCTACTTGGAGTGCATCTTCCTCAAATTAAGGGAAATGAGAAGCAACATATTTAGCAATGGGGTCCAGAAGAAATCTAAGGAACCAATATATATACACACGGTCTTAAAATTCAGGATATTTACATAAGCTCCTCGTTGTACGACATTCTTGAACGTGGTCAAATAGGTGAGTGGCAGAATTTTGACAAGTCAAAAATTTGGTATTAGTGTCATAAGGGAAAGGTAACTAAACATAAGCTAGAAAATATTTGGCGAGAGTCACAAAAGTGGAAGGAGTGGCTCTAGGTTGATCAACATACCACTTAGCTGCAGATCTGGTAAGAGTGTATTGGAAAAGGCAAAGACGAATGGAGTGTTCAGTGATAGAATTGGATGAACACCACATATGGAATGAAAGAACATGATTTGTGTGATTTTCTCCAGGATTAAATTACAACTTGAGGATATTGGAAGGAATATTAGTAGGCATAGTTGGCCAATTTTTTTCATGAAGAAGAGGATTGTTGATGAACTAACTGAAATCAGGTAGACTCAAAACATCCACAAAATGAATCAGTGGAGTTGGAGTGACCAGACGGATGGAGGTTTCACTTGTGGGGTTGCCCTGGTTAGTACCTGGGTTACTGCCTTGGTTTCCTACACTTGCGTTAGTTCCTGACATGGTGATGGTACAGGGTTGAGAAGACACAAAATCAAAGGAAGAGTTCGAAGAATCAGTAGAAACAGAATCAATGTGATGACTTGATGGAGGACTGGGAGGATGGGTTGTAACTCGATAAGGGGGAGTAATATTTCATAATGGAAAATGATGGTGAAGGCCTCGAATTATCCGCAACAGACTCCTAGGGGGAGGAATGATGTCAATACAATGCCGACCTTAAGGACTAAAGGGTGATGACAGGAGGGAAACAACAACAAACAACAAGAAAAAAAATAATGCAATGGTACCAAGTGTAAACTAACTATATTAATGATGCTCTAATACAAGAAAGAACATCTTATTAAATAAAAGAACCTCTATGCTATAGGTGGTCTAATTCCTCAAATAATCCTAAATATACTATTTCAGATGGCCTTCCAAAGAACTTCTTACTTGATGGATTTGGATCCCTGCAAGTAAAGTTGTCCAGAGAAAGGTAGGGTAGAGAACCAACTTATTCCCACAACCAATCCTATAGGGTGTTTTCCTAAGATTGGTCACTACTGTTAACACCACAAACTCGTACACCTGTTAGTACAATCCACGAGACATTAAATGTGTCTAGACGAATGCACAGCTAGACATTTTTCCAATTGAATACATTATGAAGATTTAAAAATCAAATGTTCTCCTAAGGCCCAAATTTTATAAGGGAAATTAATTAAGGCTGTGTGTATATTTCTTTGATAAATGCATGTGCATGAAATATCCTTCAAAATCCACATGGTTGTAGAAAGGATGACTCAGTAGGTCAGGACCACTCTAGACACTTGGAGCCAATTTTCTGACATGAGATCAGCCTAGTACAATCAAATTCAAGTCTCCTTGGAGAAGTGCAACCCTCAATGGAATCCTCCTTTCCTAATCATGTGCCTTGATCATACATTTACTAAGAGAGGGAAGAAGGGTTCAAAAAACTCTATATAAATAGTACATTTGAGAGCTAAAAGAAGAGACATTGTTATCCTAGCCAATTTGTTGTTTGCGAAAACCACCATTCCATTGTTCAAACCAAGGAAGTGAAGATCACTAACATGCTAGAGAAATTCCTCCTAAGCAACCCAACATCTTAGTGAGTGAAGTGGAATCCACCCTTTGGAGAGTATTCACACTTCTTTGAGAGAGGAGAAACTTGCAAAGAGATTGAGGAAAAGAAACCCCCTTGTTGAGGATTTTTGAGCCCCCTTTGGCTTAAAGAATTCTCTTTAAGTGTCTAAGATTCTAATTTTATTCAACCTCTACCACCAACAACCAATAAAGGGATATTTTCCATATATTATTGATGCATTTTCTCCATTTGAGCATTTTTTTGTTTATGCACCTTTTTGTTTAAGTTTATGTTGATGTATGAAGTGTTTCCACTATTTACAATGTTGTGTTTATTTAAGTCTATCCACTAAAAACATCAATTTTGATTGTGATCCTTTGCAGGTAACACTCCACTGTTAAGGGGGTGTTTTTTAGTATAATTATGCTCCAAAAAAACTACAACAACTATAGTTACCTTTGTCCCACAAGGGTGGTCGTTTCTTGAGCTTCTTGGTGATCAGCCACCACACGAGATTCCCTACCACAGGTTGGCCAGCCCTAAGGATAATCGCTCAATGATGACCTAGCCTAACCCCCTCTGAATTAGGTTTCTAATGCACTCCGACTTTGGGTCGTGGGATCATGAAGGATTTTAATGTCCCTGATATGTCAACTTCTATGTCTCAATATAAGCAATCGATGGGTGTTATTGGCAGCCTATCCCACTGATCCTACACCAAAACTACACAAATTTTTTATCCCTGGTGCCCAAGTGGGCTTAATATATGTATGTTAAATTATTAAGGTGCAGTGTTTCAAGTCTTCGTTTGGCGGAGTTAACCAAGCTCACGTTCGCTTAGGGTGTGAGTGTGTGAAAATGATGTGTCAAGTGGATGAGTTAATTGAGCATGTTTTATGATTCCATGTGCTACTAAAAATAAAGTGTTGCAATACTATAAATAAGGCATAAAAGGACAGAAAAATAAATAGCCAATCAAGCACATGAAACCCCACCCAAAAATGATATAAGGTAGCTAAGAAAGAGAAGGAAAACAAGCTACTAAAATACACTTAAAAGGCCTAAAATATCTAATTTCAAAGGGACTAGTATCTAGAGGCACTAATCTACTATAAATGGTGCTTATACATAACAAAAATCAGAGGTGACAAAATCTATAAAGGATAGGTATGAAGCTCCAAAACCTAGGATGTTGAAGGGGATCCTAAGGGGCAAAAGGAAAAGCCCAAACCCTAAAGGGAGAAAAGGTGAAATACACCTATCCACAAGTGTTGTAAAGTAATGGATCAAACTCTGAAAATTAGTGGCTGAAGATGTTGAAACCTTAGATTCCTCATCTAGCCAAATTCCTCCTAAAAAGGTGGAGGTGTACTCTAAACCCTAGGGGGGATTTTTCATTACTAAAAGAGAAAAGATAAGGGAAGATAGGCTTAGGGGAGACCAAAATAGAGATACTAAACCCTACCCATTCCACACACAACACTCTCGACAAGTGTGAAAAACAATTCTCAAAAATTCTCAAAAAAATCCAAAACACACGTACTAACTTGGAAACAGTGGAAAACATAGATAATTGGCCAAAACTTGCGCCCTGGAATGCAAATGTGGGGTTGAAAAGTTAATTTTTCTCCTGGGACACTTGGTCTGTGGATCTTGCACAAATTTCACTGTGCTTGCTTGATTGGTACCTGTGAACTATGAAAAGAATGAGAAAACCACCAAAATTCAAAATTTTGACAAAAAATGAAAGAAAACTATAAATAGAAATTGAGAGGCTATAAATAGATGTAGAAAACCTTGAAATTGACTAAAACTCCAGTCGCGAGGAACAAAATTACTACACCATTGGAGTTGAAATTTTTTAGTATGAAATTTCTTGGAAGGTGTACCAAAAACACTTCACTTAAGTCACTAGTGACAAGTGACCCTAACAACAATTTGTCACTACTTACGTTTCAAATATGCAATAATGAAAAGAGAAAAACCTGCAGCAAATAAACATATGTGATCCACAATACAAAACAAAAATATATATCCAATGTATTAAGCCAATATGGAAAGACTTCTAAATGAATAATGATCTTTATTGATAAGACCTAGTGAAGGAGATCCACCAAAAGGGTCTGCAAATCCCCCTTCGTGGGACGAGTCCTTTGATGTCCTTGATGCTTCAACAATTGATTCTTTCTATCAATATGTGAAAAACCCAAAACAATGTGTATAACTCAAGTGGGAGTTCAAATATAAGAAGACGAAAGTGGTGATGATGATAATGATCAAGGTGAAAAATGAATGGAAAACCCTCTTATTTATAACAAAGTATTGGGTTGATCTTGAAAATAGAAAATAATAAAATAGTATTGACCAAATCAAGATATAACCATTAGGAATATTTTATTGTATTGTTTGGAGTGGAAACATATATTCAAAATGGTCGAATATCTTTATTTAGAAATAATTAACAAATAAAATGATTTATTAATTATTTTGCAAGCATTAATAATGATGTGAAATTGAAATAATAATTAAATAGTAATTTAACAATTATTCGGATAATATAATTAATGAATAATAAATAAAATTTATTATTTATTATTCTTAGTGGATTTGGTTTGGTAAATTGTGACAAGGAATAATTACCAAACAATGATCTAATAATTATTCCTAGAGAAAATTAAATAAATAGTGATTTATTCAATTATTTTCTTGGGGTTTTTTAATTTTAATCAGAAATAATTTAATAAAAATGGTTTACTAAATTATTTCCCATGGTGAAAGTGATTTTACCATGGTAAAATCAATCCTACATGGTGTGTTTCGATCCACCTAGTTAGAAATGGCTAGGTTGTCATTTTTGGGTGATAACAATGACCAGCTTGAGCATGAGATTATGAAACTCCCATGAATCTAACATATAGTTGTGCAACAATTTATTGTTAATATTTAGGGTAATATAGAAAGGAGGACTATTGTCATCTTGTTCTTCCATGTATAGCCCACAATACAAATGAGGGCGGTCTTATTGGATGTTAAAAGTGCCATTATGGGTGATCTTTTTAGGTGCAGTCATGATTTTCTGTATTAGCGATTGGTAGTTTGGGTTTTGTGCTAATTCTAATAAAATACTGGTGATGGGCCTCTAAACTAGACATAAATTAAGGCCCATATGACCATCCTTCAGTACATTAAACCTCTCTTTTGTCATTAGATAATGCATTTTTCATTTTAATATGTTCATTTTGAAGGTTTATGCATAATTGCATATTTGTGCCTAATATTATTTATTTTTGTGGAATGTTGTGAGAATATTGGGCATATTATGAAGATTTGGAGGAGGCAATAATTTAGAGACTTTCTCCCTACTACAAAAGGATCAATATTAAATAATAAATCAAAAAGATATTCTGGAATTCTGACACATATTGTGGAGCTCCAATGATTGAGACACTCTAGGAATGTGTTCCTTGTCATTTAATGCAGTTTCCTAGTATTAGGAACCAGATCCACTAATCAAGGGATTTTGGTGGGGAAAGCTTCCTCCTTTCATGGGTAATTATTCCTAATCTTTTTGTATAATTAGCAAGTCGAATTGTCCTCTAGGGGTTGATTTTTATTAGACTTCTTGTGGAGAGAACTCGTATTTTTGTAGCTCCATTGCCATTTCTTGCAGGGATGTAATTATATTGATTGAAATAATGAAAATTGATGACATGTTCAACTCCAAAATATTGGTATCCTTCATAGGACTCTGAGTTTCCTTGGGCTTGGCCATTCCAAGAGCCTCAGATCCATTTTGTATAATTTCGTTTTCTTCTTTTCACTTGTTATTCACATGCATCTCTTGTTCTTGTCTTTTTTCTATTTCTTCTTTTAGTATTAATGATTTCTTGTTGTAGGATTGGGTTAAGTGATTAAAGTAAGTTATTTTCTAGAATCAAAAGCATCATTTCATCATTGGAACAACTTTGTAAGGTCATAGTAATCATTGACTTTCTTTGATTAGTTTTCTTATTCCCAAATCTAGATTTCTAGAACTCCTTTGTGGCAAATAACAATAAATTGATGATATTTTTTAGAGCATGATAACGAGATTAAATTTATTTGATTCCACTTAAATTAGATAATAAAAAAAATTCTATCTAATAAAAAAAATTACCACATTTCATTTTCATTTGATTAGGTTAGGAATTTGATAGATTTACTAGTTCACTAGTACTCGAATTTCTAGATTTTGGATTAGTAATTTTTTGCCATTTTTTAGCATGGGCTAACATAGGTATTTTTGAGTGATTTAACTTGTAATGGAGACCTAAGAAATCCTAGTCAATAAAAAAATTTGTCCCATCCAATTTGGATTTCATTTTGTTGGTCATTCTGTGAATTATAACTCCCAATAGCAAATTTGTTGTTTGTTGTAGTAGTACTACATGAAACCCTGTAGCAGCCTTCCAACATGTATATACCTGTCTAGATTTGCTTAAGAAGATTTATTATTGTCCCTTAGGGTTGAATAAAAACCACTAGGCTCTAAATAAATTATTAGCGAAGACTAAAAACCGCTTAGGATTTGCCTCTTTACCCATGCAAAACATTTAAATGTTTTGTGCTAATGGACAAATTTATGGATTGGATAATAAAATAATGATTTTCTTGATTGCCACATCCAATGAACTCTGTTAATGGATCTAAACTCTTTGAAATGTAATGGTTTACATTTAGTTCATGATCTTTAATTTATGCAATTATAATAGGTTTCTTTCCTTGTACTTTCTTTCTTGCAATAGGTTAAGGTTTCCATTTCAAGCATTTCATTTTCTACAATTAGTTTAGGATTTGACTTCAGTACATCCACTCCATTACATCATGACATCGAAGGAAGGAGACATTTTATGTTTCACATATAGTTTTGATACCTCTTAATTTTGTACGAACACTAGGTTGATAATTAAAGTTTGTAGCCTTGGGAGTTGCAACATGTTGGGGAGGTGTCAAAATATGCATTATTTTCTTCCCTAGATGATTCATTTTTTTTTTAACTTTTTCGCAAACAAAAATTATTTTCATTAGGCATATTTCGTTTCAAAAAAAGAAAAGTATATTGCATTAGTGTTTTCATTCAATCATAAAAACAAAAACAAAAAAATCTCCAACACCAACCCACCCCCTATTTGATCACGTGGTGCAATAAGAGTCACATCACCATCCAATTCTGTAGGTAGAAGAAGAAGAGATGGCAAAGAATGTAGAATAAATGGATGAAGATGATGAAAATGAGGAATATCATCTCAGATTTCCCATTCAAGGCACTGATGGTAGTGTGCACATGAAGAACATCCCTCCATATTTTCTTCCAAAATCTCATGTTCTAAGGTCAGAGGATCCAAAAACCTTTCTCTTTGAATTTGAAATCCTTTGTAGATATTATGGTTACTTGTTGACCACTAAAAAATTGTGATTGTTTTTGGAAACATTGAAGGATAGAGATCTTAAATGGTTCATGAGTTTAGGGACTAATGAATAATATCATGGAATGATATGCACAAGATATTTCTAGAAAAATATAAAGATTGTGATCTTAAAGTTAGAATGAATCAAAAAGAAGATGAAAGCCTTGAGGATCTAATAGAAAGGTTCACGTATAATGTTAAGAGGGAAAAACTACATTATTTAAGATCTACCACACTAAAAATCCTCTTACTTAGAACAATTAGGGATGAATAGATTGATCTCCTTGATCTCATGAATAAAGGTGATGTATACCAATTATCATTTGAAGAAATTTGTGAAACATTCAAACATATATCAAGAGGAATGGCAAGATTAAGTCAATCAAAATCAAGGTCGGTAAGTCAAGCTAAACTTGAAAATTTGCTTCATAACTTTAAAACAAAGATTATTATCGATCTAAGTGAACAAGTAGAAATGCTAAGCATACAAAATGAGCAAAGAGAAGATGTTGATATTCGTGTTGTCCATGTAGAATCACATGATGTTAAATATTTCCCCTCATTACCAACTCCAAGGTTGAAGTAAGTTTACCAAGAGGACAATGGATCAAGTCAATTTCCAATGCAACTATGTTATGTAGCTCCAAGAGGACCATGGTAGCCCATTCAACCTGATATGATGCAAGAACCTAAGTCAAAAATTCAAGCTTATCCACCTCCACCTCAAATTAATTGGAACACACCCTTTCCTTGCCAACCTTGGCCATCTCAACCTAAAAACTAATCTTGGAAACAAGGTTGCCAAGGAACTTATGGGAGAAATCCACAATATCCTGAATATTTTCCTCAATATCCACCATACCAAACTCCATGTAATCCCTACCATTCACCTCCACCACAACCACAACCCCAACAACATCCATCTCAAATAACCACTCTCAGTCAACTACCTGTACCACAATTTCAAAACCCACACAATCAAGTAGCTCAACCCATTTACAATTCTAAGGTACAACACTTCCAAGCATCTCCCCTTGATCTAAATGGTACTCATCTTAGCTCAGGAAGAGTATTGCAAAAAAGAGATTGTCTTGCTATCATTGAAGGACCACATCCAAAAGAAGAAGATTCGAATGAGAATACCAAAGGATCACGGGTTTCCTTTGATGAAGAGAAGACATCAAAATCAAAGATTGAGAAAGCTCCCGCGTGGTTACCATCAAATCATCCATGTGTTCAAGAGAACAATCAACAAAAAGAGGAAGAAGATCCAAATCAAAAAGTGTACCAGGAGCATCACAACTATATTGAAATATGGTTCTAGACAGTCACTAAGTCGCAATAATCCTCTCTTATTCAACTGTACTTGATATCATCAAAGTCAAAGCATTCAATCTCTTCAATCTAGCTACATGTCAAAGAATACATTTCAAGCCTACACATCAGTTTATCTGTCATCCTGATGTGCACTTGGCTTCATTGGAAGTATTCCTACACTTGAAAATGATTTTGTTTTTTCAAGTATAGTAGGATAGGAAAAGAAATAAAAATGAAAAATAAGAGAAAAAATAAAAATCTCAAGTGAAAACCTCCTTTGGGGTGCCTAAGATTGGCTCACTGATTGAAGCCTTTAGGAGGCAGTCAATGGGTTGGGAAAAAACAAGAAAAAAGAGAAAAGAAAATCTTAGGTGAAAACCTCCTTTGAGGCACCTAGGTAGACATACGAGTTGAAAACCTCATTGAGGTGGCTAGTAGGCCTAGAAGAAAAAAAAGGAAAAAAAAATATTCACTCCATGTACCTCTTTGATGAATGTAGGTGCTCTCTAGCATTTGCAAGATACAAAAACAAGTTGGCACAAAAAAAGAAGAAATTGTCAAAATTATAGTCAAAGGAAGTCAAACTTGGACTTTCTCCTCCTTTTCTTAGATTCTCTATAAGGGCCGAGGCCATTCCAATCAATCACCTACATCTATTTCCACCATCCACCCATCATTCTCAAGATTTTCCCATTTAGTTTCCTTGATGTCCTAAATACTATAGGAATTCTTTGTTTTACTACAGGAAACATAAATACATAGATCAAAAATTTATTTTTTTCATATCTTGAAAACCATGCATCCATTTCTCAGTATGTATCTGTTGGAGATGCATATGGATGGTGGTAACATGCTCAAGAGATTTCATAAAATTCCAGTGCATAGTTTTCAAGAAATTAGCCTCAATTACCTAAAACCATTTTTTAATTTTCCCGGTATTTGTGGATCCATTTAAAAAATTGTTTCATGGGGAGATGCATATGGATTATGGTAACATGCCCAAGCAATTTCAGAAAATTACAGTGCACTTTTTCCAAGAAATTGGCCTCCATCACCTTCAGCCATTTTTATTTTTTCTCGAGATTTGTGCATCCATTAGAAAAAATTGATTTACGGGGAGGTACATAAGGATGATCGCAACATGCTTAGAAAATTGCAGGTCAATTGATTCTACCATTTGGGAGATGTGGACAAAACAAGGCAAATCTGTTGTTTCCCATAGTACTACTACAAGAGTCCTACTTTACTACAGGAAATAGGATGAAAGCTACAGGAAGGTACAAAACGTGAAATAAAGTGTAGGAAAGGTGTCTAAAAGTGGAATAAGGTATAGGGAAGGTGAAAATCATCCATGGACAAGTCCATCACTCCAAGAAGGTTGAATTTGACTATGATAGCTTCCTTATGGTAACTAGAAGATAGAGTTTTAGAATCAACAAGCTATGAAGACCTATGCAGAAGAAAAAAAGGAAATTATCACCTCTAGAGGACCATGGATCAATCATCAACTCAGTAGCAACATGCATGTCTCTCCAACAACCATTAGGTAGGTACATGTATGCAATATTCTTGACCTCTTCTTTTGAGCATATTATAGTTAGAAATTTGTTGTCAATGCATGAGAGTTGAGGTTTTATAAGATAAGGATGGGTCAACAATCTCAGCTACCTTCAACTAGTTAATTGTAGTTCACTCCTTCACTCATGCAATGTGGAAAAGCCAAATTATAAAAGGTGATGATTTCAAGGAATGGGGATAAGAGTTAAAAGAGGATATTTGTGCAAAGGCCAAGTCACCAAAGCCTTAGAAGCCCCCCATCCACTTCATATCCTCTATATATCCATCATTCATCCATCCCATTTCATAAAGAAAACATTAATATTTTTCAAGAACGAACTGTACACTCTGTCTCATCGTCAAAATTTCTTGAAATAAAATACACAGAGCACATCCTCTCCATTTTCAAACTTACACTACTCCCTCAGAGTGCTAGCATCATCCTCCAACCCATATAGTTAGAAGACCCTGAAATAGAAGGAATGGCTGGTACAGGAAGATAGAATGCTACTACAAGAAGGAAGAAAGGAACAAATTATGCTAAAACCCAAACTGGCAGTGCCTAAGAGAGACCTAATCAAAGCAAAGAACTCCAAGGCCATTAGGAAATCATCTATGCCACAAAAGAGAAGAAGAAGGCAACAAAAGGAAAGGAATTCACCATTGCTATCACCAAAAAATTGATCATCTAGCCTAATTTACTAGATGGATCAAAGTACACCATGTAAAGCCAATTTTACCATAGTAAAATTGCTTTCACTGTGAGAAATTACTTAATAAACCGCTTTCATTAAGTAATTTATAGTAAAACCCATGAAAAATAATTAAATAAATCACTATTTATTTGATTTTCTTCTAGGAATAATTAATTTCACCACTGTTTTATTATTATTCCTTGTCAAATTTGACCCAATCATGAAAAATAAACAAATAAATCATTATTTTTCTTATTTTTCTTTAAGAATAGTTAATTAATCACTAATTAGTTATTATTATTTGTTAAATTTGACTAAACCCCTTAGGAATAATTAAATAAATCCTTATTTGTTTATTATTCCTTAACTAATTCATTGAGATAATAAATAATTCATTCATTTATTTATTATTTCTAAATAAGAGTTTAAATACTTTTTCCCTCCTAAACAAATATCATAAAATATTCTAAGTGGTAATTCCAAGAATGGGATCAATAATATTTTATTATTGCTCATTATTCGAGAATAACTCAATCTTTTGTTATAAAAAGGAGGGTTTTCCATTCATTATTCACTTTTGATTATTTTCATTATTGCACTCACTGTTGTAACTCTGATTATTTTCATTGTCTCACACCACATTTTTGCTGGGTTTATGCATTATAGAGGAGAGAGACTCTACAGAAGATGAAAATGTTTGAGGACAGCCAAGAACCCATCCCATAGAGGAGGATTGGTAACATTTATCTCTTCTCTTCATAGGTGTTATTGTGAAATTATTCTTTACGTATTTGGTTTTCATTGGATGTTTGGGGTTATTACTTTTTCTTTCACTATTTAACTATGATTGTAGCATAGATCAGAATTTTGGCAGGTTTTGTTTCTATCAATAGCTAAAGATATACAATGTTTAGCAGTCATTTCTATTATTGATATTGTTTGTCATCCACAATCTTAAGTGGGTTCTTTTCATACGTCATTGAGAAGAAAACACTACAACAAATTGGCGACTCCATTGGGTTTTATACTTTAGATCCAGAAACTTGGGTGACCTTTCATTTTCAGCTTAGGGTTTCTTATTTTTTCAATTCTAATAATGTTTCCTAGTGTTTCCATAAGCTTTCTGGTTGTTTATGCACGTCATAGACACCAACAGAGGAAAATGCGAAACTTTTTTTCTGAAATTTGTAGACTAGAAGTCTCAGAGCAAAAATCACAGTTTTCATCCCAAAAGGTGTGATCTAGGCTCTAGAACATATCTTTCTACCTAAAAGTGCAATTTCACCAAAAAACAGGTCAGAACCTACGATTTCAGGGTTTTAGGGTTATTCTTAGAACTGTTTTTGGGTTTTGCTAAGAGCTTTCTACTAGGTGTCTGACCTCTATCTCATCCCTCTTAGGCCTTGATCCATTCTGCTTTACTATCTGAAGTCGAATTTAGCCTCCCTTAGGGCTTCTAGTACACTTTTTCCTTTTTAGGAGGAGTTTAGTTGAGTGAGAAGTCTGAGTTTATGCAACACTTTCAGCCACATTTTCTAGATCTATAACCTTTTGTTTTAGATCTGACAAGATAGGTTGCTACCATCCATAGTTTCACATTCAAACTTGTTTGGTCATTCCCTTAGTGTCCCATCAGTTTCCCTAGGTGTTTCACCCATCACCCTATATTTTTGTAGCGATCTTCGCCTCTGGTTTTTTGTTGTTGCTGCACCACTTTCCAGCAGCTAAGAGTCACTTGATCCCAGTCACACTGACATTCATATCTGTTGACCATTTCGGTGTATTTTCTGTCAGTTTAGCCACGTAACAATACATTGTTTACAAACCCAGTTTGGGTGGGATTCATTTAATTGTTTTTCTATTTATTTTTTGTTATTTATTTTAGTTTATTTACAACAAGATTTTTTCTTCTTTATAAACATGATCTGGGCTTAATCAATTAATACACTTGCACACAATTTACCTTAAGCGAAGGGTACTTCGTTTAAACCGCCAAGCCAAGACTTAACATAATAAATTTATCTCACCACATCAGAGATAGAAGATATATTGATGATCTCCCTTCACCATTTCTATGTTCCGTGTGTCCTTCCATCATTGTGCCACCAAGGTGTGAGTTGCAGAGACTATTAGGCCTTCAACCTCAATTTCTACTTCGGTGTATTACTCCTCCCCATCAGGTTTGAGTTCGTAGCCCTCTGAGTCCCCATCTTGACTGTTCTCTTGATTCCTCATCTGATTCTGAACCTCCTTCACCGCATATCATCACCATGTCTAGACCCACAGCTGGTGTAGGAACTTAATCTGGTGGTGGCTCTAATGCTATACCAGTGGTCACATCAGGCAGAACAGTCTCAGGAACCGTTCTATAGCCCCCATGCTCCCCTTTATG
The DNA here is from genome assembly GCA_000404065.3 of Pinus taeda. NCBI lineage: Eukaryota > Viridiplantae > Streptophyta > Pinopsida > Pinales > Pinaceae > Pinus > Pinus taeda. The sequence goes on from APFE030618229.1 coordinate 109,802, forward strand.
GTTGGGTTAAGTCTACCAGATCTTACCTAGTTGATAAATGACCCCATAAACCATGATGCTGGTTGGTCCTCTATGCCGATTTAGCTTCCCTCAGACATCCCAAAGTTTGAGGGTATTGATGGAGAGGATCGTACCAACCATGTTCAATCCTTCCACATGTGGTGTTCGTCCAAATCCATAACCAATGACTCCATTCGTCTTAGGCTCTTCCAATACACGCTCACTAGAGATGCTACCAAACGGTATGTACAGTAGCCTACTACCTCTGATTCCTTTTTTGTGATGCTTGCTAAAGAATTCTTATACTACTTCCAGTTACCTCTCCGATATGACAATGGTATTGAGATTTTGAAAACATTCCTTCAATCCTTTGCCACTCGACTTTCTGATCATGTTTAAGAGTGGCATCGAAGGAGGGGCACATGTTGTGCTCCACCTTTCAAAGACTGTGTTTATCTAGACTGCTTTCTCAGGAGCCTTTCATCCCCAATTGGGAAAGATGTTCTGTCCCATATTTCTCAGACCGAGGAAGAAGCTCCCCAAACTACTTTGAGATATGATCTGATTTATGCTCAATCAGGTTATGTCTATACCATTATTCCATACCTCCCTCATCCTAGAAGTGCTAATGCATCGGGGGCATCTCACGCTGTCGATGGTATCGTTGGATCCATTTCACACTCTTCGCCATATTCTCAGTACAGTTATGGCTACCTACAAGGGGGCACCAGTTCCTCCAACATTTGTGCCCCTCCTGTTAGCAACATGTTTCCAGGGCCCCAACTCGTCCACCAAACTATTTCTCCTTCTTATGCATAGCCTGGCACTCCAGCCCCTCAAGCATTACCGCTGCAACCTTCCATGCATCCTCAGCCCCAGCAGCCACCACCCCCTCAGAGTTAGGTGTTTGCATAATAGAGTGATACCAATCTCCAGAATTCGAAGAAAAGGAATAAGGGGAAAGGTAACAAGGGTAACCAGGGTAACCAAGGTAACCAGCCTAGTGAATCTCAGGGAAACCAGCATAACACCAACAACTAGCAAAATGGCAGTCGGCCCAAGAAAAACAAGGTTATTCATACAAATAAGCCTTGCACATGTTGTGGTGTACATGGCCACTACACACACGAGAGTCCCCTTTTACCCTAGATGTGCCAACTATGGGAAGCTCAAGCAACTTCTCAAGGTAAAAAATTGCCTTAGAATCATGCACTACCTCAACTGGCCATGCTCACAAACCCTTTCCCTCAACAAGGATTTGTTTCTACTCAACGTCAGCTAGGTTAAGTAGCCCACCTTCCCCAACCTTCTAGTCCTGGTGACTACTAGATCCTGATGATGAACTCTGATGAAGTTAACCCCTCCAATATCAACCTACAAAGTCGGTCACGTCAATATGACAAGGCCTCCACTTCATCAGCTACCGAATCCAAAACCAAAGTGTCTCCTCAGTCTCTTATGACATCAAATGGTCCTTTACAAATCCCTCAACCCAAATTTGAGGCCATTCCCAAGATTGCAAAGGGACCATTACACTGTAATGCAACTTCTTACAAATCTACCCATACATATAGTATAGTAGATAACTTGGCACAATAACCTACCGCCATGTTGACTTTGGAAGTCCTCCAATCATGCCCTTCCTAGAAGAAGGCTCTACTAACTACCTTGGGTGCAGTGGATCCTTCCGATGATCGTTTGATTGCCTGCATGGTTGATACATCAGAGCACCCCCCATTGCCTTCATCTATTTCTTTCCAGATACTAGTTAGAGTCCACAATGCCATCATCTCGAGATGAATTATTGATGAAGGTGCATCCACCTATGTGATGTCCGCTACTATTTGGAAACAAATAAAGTCACCCAAGTTGTTCCCCTCTACCATCACCTTGCGTGCTTGGGACGGACACTCCTCCCAGCCCCTTACCATGTACCGCAACTGTCTAGTGACCCTTGTGAGTAAGACTGTCCATGTCGATATCGAAGTCATCAATGCCCCTTTGGATTACAATATCCTCTTAGGTCGTAGTTACAGATATGCCATGTCAGCTATCGCATATTTGGTTTTCTGCAAGATGTGCTTCTCCCATGAAGGGAAGATCGTCACCATAAATCAGTTCACTTACTACGAGCCAACATTCGTGACCTCCCCTGAGTCCATCATCTTGTCAGTGTCTGATAAACAGCCATCAACTCCTTGCACTAGTGTCTAACTTGGAGTCTATAAAGAGTTTGCATTATTGGGTTCCTTCGCTAGTCCTCCCCTCCCATTTCAGAACCTACTTCCATGATTGTTTGCATGTTACAAGTGTCACAGGCTTCCCTTAAGCAATCTAGTACACCTGATCAATAGCCAGAGCCTCAGCATCTTATTGTTGCTCTTCTAGCTAAACCCTCTAGACCCACTCCCCCAGAACCTCCTCAATTTGTGGGTGCCTCTCATATGTTGCCACCCAGAACAATTCCACCAGGTCTCAATCATCCAGGACCTATTTTGTCGGGGCATTATCCCGATGGCCATATACCTTTATTATTCCCCCCACCGGGAATTTTTTTTGTACCTGTCATGGCTTCACTGATATTTCCTAACATGAATCTTGAGATCTTAGTATGGTACATCGATCCCCATGCAAACATTCCGCCTGGTCAGCTATGACCGTATCACTCTTTGACCCCGGTTCAACTGTTCCCCATGACCCCTACCACTACTTTAGTACCATCACAACCTCAATAGGAACTAGCTCCTGTTGTGAAAGCATCTGGCTAGGGGGGAAAACCCAAAAATAAATATTTGGAGGACAAGGTTCCCCAAGCTTCTCCAACCCCTAAGGCCCCAAATCCATGCTCTTTGTGTGAAGTCATTGGGCATGCCACCAAAAATTGCCCCAAACTTCCTCAACTGAAACCAATGGTTCATGAAGCGTTCCCTAAGTCGAATATTTCATAAGTCCATGTTGACATACTGGTCCCACCTAAGAAACCCAAAACGCTTCGCACAAACAACCCTTGTGCTCTTTGTGATCTTCATGGTCACTATTCCCATTGTTGCCCTCATCTCGACGAGTTTTGCGATTGCCTTGGTGCAATTTGTGAATACAAGGCCACTCATAGTAGAGCCTCTACTCCTCTACTTCTGGATTCTGGTACCATCAGTCAACTAGAACAGGGAAACTCTGGCCCCTCTATTGTAATCCCCTCCTCTAATGTCAAGATGACGGACACCGTAGGCACCATTCTTTACCTATTATCATCCTTAAGTTCCTCACTAGAAAACCTTCCTAAGGGTGTTGTGTGCATTTCTATCAAACCTTTTTCAATAGAATCCAAGGTCTCAACATCAGTAGACCCTTCATCTACCAGTCTGTCATCTACCATTCAAGACGATGCATATGTGAACCTTGTTCCTTAGGTTGACGCACCAGGTAATACTGCCGCATCATGTAGTCGGCCTTCCTCCCATCTGCCCATCTCCTAGCCTGATGAGGACCCCATGGAAGCTATGTTTACCCCTGATTACCCCTACACTTGAGTAAGGGGGCATTCCTTCATGAGGATTTCAAAGGCCATCTCCTTCCTAATTCTCCCAATGCACTCTACCTCTAGAAATGTTTCTCACAACAAATCCCTTCGATTTGCGTGTCTTTATTTCTGCCATGTAGTTAGGTAGATGGAATCATCTCATCAATTGCCTTTTTCACCTTTCATATAGATCCATCATCCACACTATATATCGGCCATGTCGATGGTGCGTGTCACTTCTCCCGGAATCTAGCCTTGGCAACCTAGGCCATTTTTACCCCCTTGCATATGTTAGTCCTGTGAAATGACGTGTGCATTGGATCTTCCACCAATAATCAAGTCGAATATGATGTAGTGATAGGTTTGTTAGTCGATTCCCTCGCTCGTTGCATCCTTTATCTTCATGTTCATTTATATTCCTTGCTACTTGTCATGCAATTGAATGGTGTGTATCATGTGCATAACCAAGTCCTATTTAGAAAATATCTACAAGTGAAGCTATTGGTACGTGAATTTGAAACCATTACTTTCAGTCATGTGCCTAGAGCCCAAAACCACTATGTAAATACCATTGCAAACAACATTCTAGATTGGCATTTATCACATCTATACGACAAAAGATAACCACACAAATGGTGTACCATCATTGTCTTACAAAATGCATAATCATATTTTGTATCATAAAAGTGTTTGGAGACATAGCTCTGAATACATCCAACATACCCATAATATGTTACAAAAATCACAATCAAAGAGACCCACATGTCCCTACATCTAGTCACTTTCCAGCCTATGTCCTACCAAAGGCTCTGCTCCACTTGCATGTAGATCATGTACTACCTGACCTGCCATCGCCATGCACCGCATGATACCTCGCCACTCTTAGGGAAGACCAATGCACTCATCTTTGTACTGATCCTCTAAGTTGTGTCATCAGCACTCTAAAACCCTAGTCAAGAGTACATCAAACCTACGATGCAAATTAGCAAGCAACACAGTATTGTGTGGACCCTATTGTGATGATGATGTCCCTTAATCTGCAACCCCAAGCGTTGCAGCTCGACTTGGATATCCTGCCGACTTTAATGGTTCTATGTCTGCATACAACATATTTCACACTCAATACCACATACATGTGATAGAAATATAAAATGCACCATAGCACATAGCAACTTAACACTTACTGTCTAGTCCCCATGCTTACCTAGGCAGAAGTGGCAAGTTAGGATTCCCTTGATAGTTCATCATGCTATAAGGGTAGTCTTCAATGTAAAGGGGCATCTAGTCCCAGTGTGTGAAAAAATCGAGTCGGAACAACCGTCTGACTGCCCCTCCTCCTCTCTGCAGTAGCTTCCCCCAACAACACAACATGGGCTCTTGTGAACCCCCATCTCAGATTTGTACATGAGGATGGATAATTGTTATCTTCTCAAAGAAGAATGCACACAGTATTGTACCAAAAGCACAGTCACGATTCACCTGCCTCTTACAAATTTTGAATTGTCATTTCACAGACGATAACATAATCTAGGCCCACACATAGTAGGTCCCAACCAAAACACTGTCAATTAACATCATCTGCCCATTAGTGATTTTGTGGATCGCTTGGCTACCCAAGACCCATAGCACAACTGTGGAAATAACTTGTGTCTCTAGCCTCTCTAGATCAACAAGCGGGATGGTCATGCCCTTGACACGAACACCTCGTCAACAATGGTCCTCCACAAACTTAGTAATGTTTCTCCCACATGGTAACACTAGATGAATATCCCCTACTACTCTGAGGGGAGAGAGTTTGGTCAAGAAGTAAATATCCTGTAATGTGAGTGTAGTGTTGTTTTAATCAACCTTAATTGACTTAGACTATAACATTAATTGTCAACCAAGGGTAGGTCTTGTTGTTTCAATGGAGTTTGCACTCTCTGTGCCAATACACTCTAGCCAAGCAGAAGAAAATGCAGAAAATTGTAAAAGGGTGTCACTAATCTAAATTTCTAAATCAAAACATGCATGTAGATATAAAAACACTCTACAAAATTAAATCACAATTCGCAGCTATTAAGGTAAAGGCATGCCACACAAGAATTAACATCTATTCTAGCTGGTTCCTATCATTCTACGACTAACTTAGTGTAACAACATGAAATAAATAAAAACAGCAGCAAATGTGATCCACGATTTGTACAACTACAACAAGGAACCATAAGTCAATGAACTAATTTAGAATGTACACTACCTAAACTGTTGCAATCCCTACCAAAGAGGAGGGCTTTTCCTCCTTAGCAGGGCATCAGAAGAACATGAAAAGTGATTAACAAATCAATTGGAAAGAAGCAACAACATCACCATGCTAATTGATATTAAAATAAATTCAGAATTACAGAAATAGAGTAACGATACTCTTCTATATGCCGTATATTGATACATTAAAAGTTGAGACTTTTATAATTATTGCAACTTGAAAGTTAGAAAGAAGATCAGTTATGAGAATCTCTTGATTCTCATGTTGATAAAAAATAAAGAAGTTACAATCTATTGCTAAATAAATATGCATCAGTTGCAACTACTTGAGTCTTGTTGCTTCAAAAATAAACAATCCTATGCCCAACAGTTGTTATGTGGAATAGTACCCACATTTACAGCTTTGATGCAACAACATTGAGTGAATGGTCATTTTGGGATGACTCGGCATAACAGAAGACAACACTGTTGGTGTGACGGTGGATCCACGCCAGGCGTAACAGCATCTGATGCGTAACAACAACCTGTAACAACATCCAATGTGTAATAGCAATCTGTAATAGCAGCAACCTATAACAGCACCTTGTATGTAGCAGCAATCTGTAATAGCACTCAGGGTGTAACAATGAACCATTCTACCCTTTCCTATAGTTAATCCCTATTGCCTGCCTTCTTCATAACTTCATTCACGTGAGCCAACACCTGAAAAAGTTGAACTTCCCAAAAAACTCCTTCAATGCTCTCCTAGTTAGCCACAAAAAGGAATAAAGCCTCGTATTATTCGGTAAAATATAACAAAGTAACATGACAATAAAATGGATTAAAAAGGTAAGAAAACAAGGAGTTTGGTCATATAAGGGCATAGACTTGGAGGACATATAGGTCCAAATAGGGGAAAGAATGTGTAGAAAATAGGTAAAACACCACACCCAACATCTCCCCCCAACTGAAGCAACTACATGTCCCCATGCAGAATCTCAGTTCCTTCTACTATGCCCCTGGTGGAAATCTATGAAATTGTAGGCACCAGTAGTATCATCACCCGAAGCTCTAAATCCTTGATCAACCATTAACTCGCGTGGCCAAGATTCCTCTTCATAATCACATAACCGATAATCAAGCTGATACTCTTCCAATGGAAACCATATCAAAGGGAATTTTAATCTAAGGCCAATCCAGAACACCCCTAGTGTCAGCACAATGTGAGCATATTCCGACACCACTATAACAATAGCCACAAATTTCTTGTACTCAAAGGGGTTCCTTTTGTATTTTGCAATATGTTAAAAACACTAAAAATCCTAAAAAAATGGCTTTGGCAGATTTGAAATATTATATATTTTCATTCCCGAACCCCTTCGGGTTCGAGTTTTATCGCATCGGTGTTGTCTCTTTATATTTCGTTAAATAACGAAAATATGCAAAATACATAGGAAAATTCCTTTAGGCGGATCTCAAATCTTATACAATAGCTTTAAGGAACCCTCTCAGGTTCAATTTCTCACATCGGACATCTATATAGGTATAAGCCCTGCTCCTCTGTGAAGCTCCGATGTGATATCACGATGCGATTGATTGCAATCGCATATTGCGATAACCCTGAGCCATTTGGTGAACACTCTATTGTTGTGTGCCGATTGAGATTCACCGATCAAATCTAGACTGTTGATCAACTAGATCTGGCGACTGCTGTTCCAAGTTGATGTAAGGCTCTGCTATGCCTTATTTTACTATTTTCTTGTGTTTTTAGCCTCCCGATAGTGTTTTTATGCCTATTTGAAGGTTTTTCTCTTGCGATTATTTTTATCTTTTATATGATTTTCAAAGAGTCAGAGAATGTTTTGGATCTATTTGGATCAGCACCTCAAGGCTTACACCTTATGTCCAAAGTGGAGCAAGAGGAGGTGTGGCCACTGGAGCTAAAACAGGGGACATTTTTGTTAAAAATAGCAACACTGCACCTCAGGGCTAACACTGGCTCCTTCTGGGGATGAAAGCCTCCTTGTGAGGTTTCAAGAACTGCAGACTATTGCCTTTTCAGTAATAACCAAAACAAATTATTTCCTTGTGTTCCATTGGGCATGGATTTTATTTGCATAGAAAACAAAAACTGAAAAAACCTATTACAATATTAAGGCCTTAAAGCCTCATATCAAGTAAAGTTTCAAAAACCGCCCATTGACTGGACCATCAAAAACACCTTCCCCCTCCAAATTGTGCAGAATGAAAGTATTGTTCATCTGAACTTGAGTAATCACAAATGGTCATGTCCATAAGGCATCAAATTTACCATGGTTGCCCTTCTTTTCCTTTAATGCATCCCATTTTAGAACTCAGTCACCAACCTGAAAACTGTCCATTTTTCTCTTTCTACCAAAGGTTTCTTTCATCTTCTTCTGATGAATTATTGACTTCTCAACCAGTTTTTCTCTGATATGCTATAATTCAACCAAGTTACTCATTCTCCTTGCTATGTCATTCTCTTCATCCTGTTCTTCTTGCAAGAATTTGGCCATAGGGAGAATTAGCTAGATAGGAAAAATAGCATCAACGCCATAGCTTAAATGGAAAATTTCCTATGGACTTCTTGTTAGTAACTATGTCAACCCATAGTGCAAACTTCAACTTGGAATCCCAGTTCTATTTGTTGTGCTCCTGCAGTTTTTTTATTATACTTACAAGACTCTTGTTAGATGATTCTGCCAGGCCATTACCTTGAGGGTAATATGAGGTAGAATGCACCAATTGAATGCCCATGGATTCAGACATGTCCACCAATTCTTCTGCCCTGAAAACTGCTACATTATCAGTGACTAGTTTGGTTGGGCAACCAAATCTAGTGAAAATATTCTCATTCAAGAACTTTATGATAATCTGATGGTTAGCATTTTTAGTGGGTATGGCCTCAATCCATTTGGTGAAATAATCAGTGGCTACCAAGATCCATTTGTGATGGCCACTGGAATGTGGATTGATCTCACCTATGAAGTCCAAGCCCCACTGCTAGAAGGGACCATTGATGTATATTGGCTTCAAGGGCAGAGATTTTAGCTGTTGTCTTCCTACAAACCTCTGGCATTTGTCACAAGATTTCACAAAAGAAAACACATCAGAGAACAGAGTAGGCCAATAATACCTAGCTTTCAGGATCTTGTGGGTCATAGCTTCCCAATAATGATGCCCTCCGCAAATGCTAGAATGGAACTGGTGTGTGACTTCCATAGATTGTCCTTTGTCTAAACATCCCAAGAGGATCCCTGATGGGTCTTTCCAATAGAGTAGAATTTCATTAATGCAGAATTTGGCTGATCTGAGCTTAATGGCCCGGGCTTGAATTAAGCTATGACCTAGAGGGCCTTCTAGCTTCCGCAAAAAATGAACAACACTAGAATACCATTCACAGGTGGCTAGATTTTCAGCCAACGACTAATTATGCTCTCGCTCTACTGCTACTTCCTCTGTCCACTCACCACCTGAATTTGAACCCACGCAATTGATATCTAACAAACTACAATTTTCCTTAGCCATAAGCTTAGCCAAGCACTGGCATTTGACAAGCTTGGTGGGCTTCACCTTTATGTTGAACTCTATGAATTTTGCAATCCATTTAGCTCTCTTTCCATCATTATCCAACTGAGTTAGAACATCTTTTACTGAGGCTGACGGTACATATGCAGTCACTTTGAAATGTAGAATATAAATTCTAAATGCCTTTAAAGATTTAATGAGAGCATAATCTTGTTTTTCGATAAGCTCATACCTTAGTTCAGCGTCCCTCAGAGTTTTGCTGAAAAAGGCCACAGGGTTTTCTATGCCTTCATTGTTTTTTTGCAATAGAACTGCTGCAAGTGTATCATAAGAGGCAAGAGAGAAGATATAAAACTCCCTAGTATAATCTGGGCTGATTAGAGTGGGAGCTTTCATGGTAACTTGTTTGATGGCCTCAAAAGAGCTTCTTGCACCATCTGCCTGTTTTATTTCTGGTCCTTTCTTCAGCATGGAAATGATGTGCTTCACTAGCTCTGCGAAGTTTGGAATAAACCTCCTGACAAAGTTAACCTTACCCATGAAAGATTGAATGTCCCTTTTTGACCTTGGGATGGACAATGTCTAAATTTCTTGAACTCTTGCTAGATCGATCTTCACACCTTCAGCAGAAACAATATGTCCCAAAAGTTTGCCTTCTTCTAGAAAAAACTGTGACTTCTTTGGGTTCACGAAAATTCCAAACCATTTTCACTTTAGAAACACCTTCTTCAAATGTTGCAAATGGTTCTTTTGACTGCTGGAAAAGACTGTTATGTCATCAAGGTAAATAACGACAAACTTGTCCTTCTCTCCCACAAAGGCTATGTCCATGGCCCTCTGGGAAGTAGCCCCAACGTTCATTAGTCCAAAACAAATTTTGGAGTACATGAAAGTGCCCTAAGGAGTAGTGAAGGCAGTCTTTTCCTGATCTTCTGGATGTACAACAATCTAATTATACCCTGAAAATCCATCTAAGAAAGACATGACCCTAGCCCTTGAAACTTTTTGCAGCAAGTGTTCCATCTTAGGCAGGGTGTAGTTGTCGTTTTTAGAGCATTTGTTCAGATTCCTGAAGTCAACACAAAGCTTGATTTCTCCATTCTTCTTTCTTACTACCACAAGGTTAGCTATCCACTTTGGATACCTTAGGGGAACTATGATCTTGGCATCCAACAGCTTCTTGATTTCCTTTCCAATCAAAGGCAATAAGGGAGGGTTGATAGGTCTTAATTTCTTCTTAAAAGGGATGGTGTTCTTCTCTAGCAGAATCTTGTGCTGAATGATGTTGGTGTCATAGGTCTTAAGATCACTATATTCCCAAGCAAAAATATCAGCAAATTGTTTCATCAAGGTGCAATACTCAGAACGTTGGGTAGAAGACAAGTGAGTGGACAGATTTATGTACTTTGGGTGGGCTGGACTCCCTACATTATGTCTATGAACAGTAGACTCATTTTCCTTTTTGGCAGGCTTATAAGGTATATCATTATGATCAAACAGCTTCTCTAGGGGCACGAATCCTTTGGGTATATAGTTACTAGGCAGCTGGACAATGCTTTCCCGGCCAATCTTGTCCTTTAACTTCGACTGGTTGCATTCTCCAATGGTTTCATTTCAGGTCAATGTGTATTTTAGAAAATTCATCAATGACTTGTAAAAACCTATTAATTTCATCATCATCTTCAAAAAATTTCCAGTATTTGACATTGTCTAGCAAAGATGGTCTATATTTCACTTTAAATTCATAAGTCAATTTAGGAGGCAAAGGAGGAATAAACATGCTAGCAGACACAACAAGGGAATCAGCAAGTTGGTTCTTCATTCTAGGGATGTAAGAAATGTTGAAACTATTAAAAGAATCCTTGAGCTTCCATACCTCATCTCTATATGCTTTCAGCCTTGGATGCTTTTCCTGGAAAGTTTTGTTGACCTGCTCAGGGATAAGGTTTGCATCTCCAAACACCTTCAGACCTTTGATGCCCATTTCTTTAGCAGCATTTAAGCCCAATATCAAGGCTTCATACTGTGCTATGTTATTTGTGACTTAGAAAGTTAATTTGAAATATAAATGAATGCATTCCTGTGTGGGGGACACAAGGACTACACTTGCCCCTACAGCTTCCTTAGAGCAAGCTTCATCAAAGAACATGTCCCAAATTTGTGGGGCTTCTTCGTCTGTGATCTAGCAAACTGGTTTCTTAAGCTGTGTGGAGGCCAACTAGGATTCTTCAATCTAAAGAATACAGGCTCCAAAATTAGTGTCGACAACATAGATGGGATGATTAGTGGGATTCCTTTCATCACTGATGACATAAGCCAATTGAGCTTCTCTATATAATCTTCTACTCTCACCTCCAAAAACTGGGACAGTAACATAGGACAGATCATTTTGCAATGTTCCACCTAATCTCTTGATCCAACCTCTAGAGAGAAACATGCCAAACTTGGGGGGTACATCTGCTACCACAAAATCCATCATCATGCTCTTCATGGGTAGCTGAGACAAGGTGATGGCTAGGTCTTTGATTAATCCCAAACATTTCACTTTTCTAGAATCAAAAGAAAATAGGTCATGATAAGACTTGGTAATGTCAAGACCCAACTCATCCATGACAGCCTTAGGCATTAGATTATGGCTGGCTCCTATGTCTAGAAGGAAGTTGTGAAGGATTTTGTCATGAATAGTCAAATAGACATAGAATGATGGGGAGCTGTCATCACAATTTTCAATCATTGGATTGAGAACAATAGTTGGTTTGTCGTCTTGCAGATTTACATAGTCAATGGAAGCTTGGATGGCTTTAGGCTCAAGGACCTCGAGGATAGATCTCTTGAAGGACTCATTTTTCACTAGTTCAGTCAGAGTTATAGGTATCCTTAGCTTCTGAATTTCTGATTTAAAACTGAAAGGAGAAGAAGACTTGTCAAGGCCTCTTACCTTGTGAGCTGGAGCTTTGAGGATGATGGGTTCAACTGCCAGTCGTTTCTACTTTTTAGCTTGTTGTACTACAGGGACAACAAATCTTTGAATAGGAGTTTCCTTGGCATTATTGATCTTTGACCTCAGATCATATCTGTGCCGACCTTCAGTTTGCAGAATAGCTTCACCATCCCATTCTTGGCTGATATGGTCATTGAATAATGACATTTCATAGGCAGTTGAGGTCAAAAAGGAGGCACTAACTTTGCCTTCCAGACAATGGATCTCATCATTTTCTTCAAATTTCTCTTCTTCCATGACTACATTCTGAAAAGGGGTCTTCACCCTTTGGTCTTCATTGGCATCTTTGCTTCTTTGCAAAATCTACAATTGGTCATTAGCTCTTCTATATGGATTTGGATTTCTAGGAGCAAAGGTATTAGGAACTCTTCCTTTCCCAGTGTGCTACTCAACCTTTAGTTTGGATATTTCAGAGGCTAATGACTTTATCATCTTGGTCATTTTATCTATCTTGGGATCTGAAGATGATGAAGATTCGCCCCTATGTCTCCTTCTATCAACACTACCCTTGAGATTCTCTATAGCCATGATGTTTTATTCTACTTCTAAGTCCGCGTCCTGCATATCAGCCGAGGTAGCGCACCGTCTCTTCCTCAATAATAGATAGAAGTTTGAATCAAAGTCACTAGCATAGGTGGGTTTAGTAGAGGTAGTGGTGGGTTTTACCTCAGCTGGTATATTGCTATACATGTGGTTAAACCTCTTATTAAAATCAAACAAAAACTCACCATTTCCCCTCTTTAAGTTCCCAAACTTGGTGTGGTAGTAGATTAGATCCTTCTTATCCCTCCAATGCTTTAGGAATGCATCATCTAAAGCATCAATATCTGCTATAGACATTGGGGTTAGATCTCTAAACCATTTTCTAGCCTCTCCATCTAGACATTGGACAAAGACTCTCATCCATACATCATCTTCATTAATGTCCAGGTTATCAGCATAGCTATAGAATGATTCAAGATGTTCCTCAGCTGAAACACCTTCAGTCCTAGTGAACTTAGGCCTATACTTCTGATATTATCCAGTAGGCATGGCATTCAAAGGAGTGGGCAATACTAGAGGTCCATACCTAGTAGCTATGATTATTTCCATTTTGGTAGGTTCTTGTGGACCTGCCATAGCTGTGGTAGCTATAAAGGTACTGGAAGTCTGAATGATAGAGGGTTGAGGATTGACTCGTAAGACTAAAGGAATATGATGGATATGAGGAGAGGCTTCCTTTGGGTTTACAATGAAAGGAGAACCTAAAGAATAAGGAGCTCTATGAATCTCTAAGATATTTTCTTCACTGCTAGTATTAGAAGCTATACTCTCAACATGTATTTGTTCTATTACATGATTTTCTTAAAGAGATATAGAATATTGTTTAGAACTACCTGAACTTGATGCTCCTTTCTGCAACAACTTTCTTTCTTTGATGATTCTTTCAGGGTTAGGTATTGGGTTAGCTTGTGTCTTCTGAGGATTTCTCTGAGTGTGCCTCACAAACTGAGCCAGAACTATGAAGTGGAGTTGCTGAGAGGTTTGTCCTCCAGTAGAGTCACTAGATAGATGATTACAACTGAAAAAGCGTCCAGACTTTGTCTATCATCAAAGTTGGATCTGTGTCGTCTCCCAGGGAAGCTGAGCTTCAGTCTCCTCTCCCCGACAATAGTGCCAATTATGTTAGCACTCTAGGAAACTCTCCTATGTTGTAGCTCAAAGGTGCCTGGAAACATATAAATCTTCAATATCGTTCACTGAACTATTGGAATGGATTGGGGTTTGGATCAAGTCAAATGACCGTTTCAACTCTATTTCACTCAAAACATGCATGAACATCCTCAGCTAGACAAGGCTTTCAACCACTAATGCTCAATATATTATAGAGTCAATGGATAGATGGACAATACTGACTATACCAACAGATGCATACATAAACACATATGAATGACTAGCTATAGAAAGCAAATGAGGCTTACAAATCTAATTTATCAATGCAGAGATAAGATAACAGTTATTTGGCATTTGACATAGAAGAAAACATGAATAACCCATTCAAGTGAAAGCTTAGAATAGAGGGAAATATGGGGATTAAACATATAACAGCAAAAGAATCTTGTATTACTAGAATGAAGATGAGACGTTGAGAGGAGCATAGTCTCCATAGTTTCCAAAAATTGAACCCCTGATCCTCTCAACTTTCAACCTTTTATAGGCCTTTTACAATGCTCTCGAACCCTCTGAGGCTCAAGAGGTATTAATCTATCCTCTTTGTCTTTTTAACAACTTGATGCCATGACTAGACATGGATGAGCCTGGAGGTCTCTTTTTCTAATGGTAGTAACCAAATTCTAGTAATTTTTCCTTGCTGTCAAGTAGCTTGCTTGTGCCAGCAATGCTCCATGATCACTTTTGTTGGTTCGGCTTGCACCGTGCTGTGGATTTTTCCATTTTTCGGCTTTCTGTCTACTTGAATCTGTAAAACGACCACTTTCTGTTAACATAGAGAAATGCATTCAACTGTAAAAATATGCCAAGAACATTGCTCACTCGGACTTCAAATGTCCTCAAATACAGTCTATTTTTCTATCAAGTCCACTCTCAATTGCTATCGCAAGTCGCTTCAGCCTTGTTTCCAAGGTTTCCTTTCATATTTTGAAATACGTTAAAAACACTAAAAATCCTGAAAAAATGGCTGTGGCAGATCTGAAATATTATATATTTTCATTCCCGAACCCCTTTGGGTCTAGGTTTTATTGCATCGGTGTTGTCTCTTTATATTTTGCTAAATAGCAAAAATATGCAAAATACATAAGAAAATGCCTTTAGGTGGATCTCAAATCTTATACAATAGCTTTAAGGAACCCTTTTGGGTCTGGTTTATCGCATCGGACATCTATATAGGTATAAGCCCCACTCCTCTATGAAGCTCCAATGAGATATCATGATGCGATTGATCACAATCGCATATTGCGATAACCTCAGGCCATTTGGTGAATGCTCCATTGTTGTGTGCCGATTTTGATTTACCAATCAGATCTAGACCGTTGATCGGCTAGATCTGACGGCTGCTGTCCGAAGTTGATGTAAGCCTCTTCTATGCCTTATTTCACTATTTTCTTGTGTTTTTAGCCTCCCGATAGTGTTTTTCTGCCTGTATGAAGGTTTTTCTATTGAGATTATTTTGATCATTTAAACAATTTTCAAAGACTCAAAGAGTGATTTGGATCTGTTTGGATCAGCACCTCAAGGCTAACTCCTTATTGCCAAATCAGAGCAAGAGGAGGTGTGGCCGTCGAAGCTAAAATAGGGGACATTTCCACTAACAATAGCAACATTGCACCTCAGGGGCTAACAGGTCTTATCAAACGTCAAGTCAGAGACCTCCCGATGCAGTTGATGCAACTATTCATCCTTTTTCTTCATAATTTCTTTATGCATCTGTGCCTCCTCTTCTCTTTCCCATTCCTCTTTTAGCCATTTTTCTCTCAGGGAATCCATCATTCTCTTATGCGTCTTAAGTGGGATCACTCCCTCCTGTAGAGAGAGTGCCAACTACTTCCATTTTTGCAGCTCTTCCAATAATAACAATTTCTTAGAATGCCATCCTTCATCAGGACCCTACGTTCTTCTGCATGCATTATCATTTGAGGTTGTAGCAACCTCCTAAGGGCGCAACTGTCCCACCTTAGATGTTGGTTCTTGTGTATCAACAACTTCGTTAGTGGGTTTTGTCACAGTTTCTTTACCTTCCTGGTTGACTTCCATTTTCACTACTGGTTCTTGTGTGACAATAGTGATATCCACAGGCTTCTATTCATTAATTTCCTTCAGACTAGTTTTGGTCTCTACTATTGGTTTTTGTGTAACAACAGCATTGACCACCAGCTCATGGACACTATATTTCTCTTCCTCCTCTTGGCTAATTTCCTCCTCCACTGTTGTTTCTAGAACAACAACAGTGTTAGCCAAGGGTTCTTGTGTATCTGTTGCTTGACCACTCTCTATGGATTGTGTTGTCTTGGTTATTGGTTCTTGTGTAGCAACAACATCCTCAACATGCTATGGTGTAACAACTTCACAGGTTTCAGTTTGAGTCCCCCTCGACGTAGTGTCTGCTCCACAGACTTTGAATCCTAGTTCCACAAACTTCTTAGCATAGGCTATGTACAGAGTGCCCGAGATTTCCCCCCTTTTGGCCCTGTCCATGGCCCCTGCCAAAGTATCTAGCCCTGGGGCTCTTGGCTCTGCCTTTCCTATTGCTAGTTTTTCACTCAATTCTTTAATTTCCTTTTCTAAAATTTCAATTTTTGACAGCAAAGATTAGGTTTCGCTTTTACTAGGTGAAGGAGTTTTTTCTGGCTGAGCTTGCTCCTCATCCTTCTACTCGATTGCTTCTTTGTTCTTTCTCGACATGGATGGGGAGTCTCGATGCGCGCTAATCCTTATCCTCTGCTTTGACCTTCTTTTTCAAATTGGTTTATCAACCGAATTCTTGTTTACCCTGACTGTCGAGGACTGGGGTTGCTCCTTTGTCACCTCTGGAGTTTCCCCACCGGTCTTAGTTTTCCTTCTACAAGTGGTCCTATGCCTTTTCCACATGAACTCTTCCCAGTTCTTGCCCTGTCGACTCAAGGCATCTAGCACAATGAGTTTAATAAGGCTATGGTTGGTAATAGATGTTTCAGGATGTGCAGCGATTTTCATAGCCATGACCATGTGCCTAATGTTTCCCAGCAAGAAGTAAGGAAGGTTGATCCGCTGATGATGTCGGAGATGGTTTAGCAATGGAAAATGACAATTAAACACATTTTTTTCCCTTCCCTCCCAAGTAATGTACTTAATGAGGAAGAGAGTAACATCTGCCGATGGCTGGGGGAGTGATAGTCTATCAATTCCCCTACCTTTCTTAACTAGTGACTCACTTTCCTAGAGAAAATCCCCTTCCATGGAGGGGTCATTAACCTTCCTAGTAAAGCATCTCTTCCCTTCTGCTAGAAATCTTGTTACTCTAGCAATAAATTCTTCCACGACCTCCAATTTCAACCCTTTGACTTCCGTCTGGTTTCTCTCCAGATTCTTTGCAAATTACATGGATATAACATTGTCTGATACTTCTAGTTTTCGGAAGAATTTGAACCAACCTACATCTTTGAAAACTTGGCATGCTTTAGGGAAATATTCCAAGGCTTCTGTAGACCCTAACTCATGTCGTATTGCTGCTCCT
The DNA here is from genome assembly GCA_000404065.3 of Pinus taeda. Lineage (NCBI taxonomy): Eukaryota > Viridiplantae > Streptophyta > Pinopsida > Pinales > Pinaceae > Pinus > Pinus taeda. Next base: position 127,301 of record APFE030618229.1, read on the forward strand.
CCCATTGCTTGTGAAATTCAGTGTTGTTTCACCTAGTTATTCTTCCGTACGGCACACACTCTTGTTCCTTCAGCCTATACGACTACCTTCCTCCTCTTCGAACACTCTGAATGGGGATTCAACGCTTCCAACAAGGGGTAAATGGTAGGGTGGCAGGGTGGTGTAGGTGAAGATTTTGGATTAGGATTTGGCACGCATGGTTCATACTACATAATGAATTTTTCCTTAACGGTGGTTCGTTGGGAGGTCTCGTTGATGGTGAACTTACCCTTTTTGGTATGATTCGACATTAAATAACTATAAGTACCAGGTCACATGACTTGATTGTTAGATTTTTCAAATAATTGCAAACCATGCGACGGTCATGTTGCAGTATGATTCGTTCGCCCCCTCAACTTAATTATGACAGTCATCCTTAGCTGTCAATAGTCATGTTAAATTGTGATAATTACAAAATAAAACAAATTCAATATTACCTTTTTGATGATGTACTTGATGATGTGGGGCGAAGTAATGGGTGGCACGACATCGAATCATACTCGAGTAGCTGGATGTGCGGACCTAATTCTTATGTAGAAAATCACAGTAATGTTCTTGCTATTTGTTACAATAAAATATCTTTTTTTATTCCTAAAAGGTCATCAGCTATTACAGGTGTAAATGGAAAGAAGACTAATATATATTAATTTAATTTCTACAAAAAAATAAAGAATAAAAGATTGTGTAATATCACTTATCGAATGATATACTTTGAAATAACAAATGTTGTTACAGAGGGTGTAACAGCTCCCACCAAGTGGTTTTTAACTACTACAAAAGTGTTTGTCTACGCCTGAGGAAGGTTTTCACAACCAGATTATTAATATTATTTCAATTTTTTTTTTTAAGTTTGAAGGCGTAACAACTGCCACTAGGTGGTTTTCAGCTGTTACACTTATTGGAAAAATTAAATATTTTGCAGCACAGGGGGGATTTCCCCTATTCCCGTAACTTGTAGATCTAAATTTGTGACAATGTTGAAAAATGAATCCTTCAAGGTAGGTTTGTGATACAACCGAAGACAGTGCCCATTTGCAAGTAATGGTGTCTTTGCAATGTTAATGGTTAACAAATTTATAGTCCCATTGTCAAAGACTGCATCTACCTCATAAGGACTTAGCCATCTGGTGCAGAGCTTACCCTTGAAGTCTTTAAACCTTAAGTCATATAAGAGAGCCCAATCTCCTTTCTGGAACTGCTTCCTCTTTATAAATATATCATGCCACTTAGCTCTCTGCTGCTGGATAATCTTTGTTCGCTAGATAGCAACCAACTGTTTCTCCTCCAATTCATTGAGCTGGTTCAATCTATGCCTTTGTGTTGTAGCCAAATCCAAATTCACCTGCAATGTTGTCCTTAGTGTCTTTATTTCAAATTCAATAGGGAATAAAGGTTTCTTTCCATACAGAAGTTCATATTATGAGAATCTAGTGGTGTTCCTCCATGTAGTCCTGTATGCCCATAACACTTCTGGAAGTTTGTTAGCCCAATTTCTTCGATAACTAGCCACAGTCTTAGTAAGGATACCCTCAATGACTTTATTAGTGCTTTCTACCTGGCCGTTTGCTTGTGGATGGTAAGGCGTTGTGATTCTGTGATGGATTTTATATTGCTCAACTAATTCTTAGATTTTATGAGATGTGAACTGTGACCCTCCATCTGTGACTGTCTCCCTGCGTATGCCAAACTGGACGAAGATGTCTTCAAACAAAAAATCTAAAATAGCCTATTCCATGGCTCTGGTTAGTGCCTTCACCTTAACCCATTTTTTGACATAGTCAGTATAGACCAAGATGTAGGATCTCTGTCTAGATGAAGGATTGATTGGTCCCACAAAATCTAGAGCCCACTTCTCAAAAGCTTCTATGACGATCTGGGGTTGTAACGACATCTCATCTGATTGCAGTGGTTGGCCCATCCTTTGACAACTATCACATCCCTTCACAAACTTCTTGTCATCCTGAAATATTGTCGCCCAATAGTACCCCGTTGAAAGGACTTTGTATCCTATCCATTTGTCTGCGAAGTGTCGTCTGTAAGGTTCCTCATGGTAGGCTTTGAGGATATCAAAGACCTTGTCCTTTCTATCACAATGTCTGATCTCAAAATCAATTCTAGTGTGTTAGAGGTTCCCATCTATCCAAGTATATGTAGCACCTTGTTGTATGCTTTTCCTCTTCTCCTTGGAGGACAAATACTGGGGAAACTTCCCTACAACAAGATAATTAGCTATATCTACATACCAAGGTGAGTAAGTAGAAATAGCAAAAAGATATTCCTCAAGGAAAGAATCTTCAGTAGGAGTGCAACTATCATCAATAGTTAGCCTAGAAGGAAACTCAACTACTACATTGTCTTTTCTAGGCTTATCTACAATAGTGATATCAAATTCTTGTAACAACAATAACCAGTGTGTAATCCTACCATTTGTAATTGGCTTATTCATTAAAAAAGGAATCGTAGAATGGTTAGTGTGTACAAATACTTGATATATGGTAATGTAATGCTAGAATTTATTGATGGAATGCACGATTGCTAAGAACTCCTTCTCGGTCATTGTGTAGTTGAGCTCAGTTGGAGTTAGATTTTTACTTATGTAGTAAATAGCGGAAGGTTTCTTATCCTTCCGTTGGCTGAAAACAACACCTACACCATTATCTGATGCATCCGTAACTATCTGAAACGACAGTTCCCAATTAGGTCCTTGCAAGACCAGAGCTATTGATACACAACATTTCAATTTTAAGAAGGCCTGCTCACACTTCCATGTCGACAAGAAATCAACATCCTTCGAACAAGGAAAATAATGGTGATGCAACTCTTGAAATTTTTTCTATAAATCTTCTGTAATACCTTGCATGCCCCAAGAAACTACGACCTCTTTCTGTGTTTTGGGGGGTGGTATTTTTAGAATTACCTCTATTTTTGCAAGGTCTACCTTGATTCCGTCAGCAGAAATGTAATGTCCAAGCACGATCCCTTAGGTCATCATCATGTGACCTTTCTTAGTGCTCAAGGCAACATTAGACTGTACACATTTCTCTAGCACTTTTTGTAGATTGACTAATGCTGTTTCAAAAGCATCTCCATAAGGCGTGAAATCGTCCATGAATATTTTCAGACAGTCATTCAATAAGTCAGAAAAAAACCCAGTATTTCCCTTTGAAAGGTTGCTGGAACATTACAAAGCCCAAAAGGTAGCACTCTATATGCATAGGTTCCCCAAGGACAAGTAAAGGTTGTTTTATCCTGGTCTTCCGAGGAAATTTGTATCTGATTGTAGCCACTAAATCCATCCAAAAATGAAAAGAATTTCTTTCTGGAGAGATTATCAAGGACTTGATCTATAAATGGTAATGGAAAATGGGCCTTCTGAGTGGCCTTGTTTAGTTCTCTATAATCAACATAGACTCTCCACTTGCCATTATTTTTAGGAACATTGACAAGCGGTAACACCCACTGATTGTAAGATATTAGATAAATAAAATTAGCACTCAGGAGCTTTTCTAGTTCCTCTTTCACCACTTCCTTTAGTGCAAGGTTCATGTGGCATTGTGGCTATCTACCTGGTTTGCAACCATCCTTCAAATAAATACGATGAGTGCATAGGTTAGGGTAGATCCCTTTCATATCTGTATAATCCCATGCAAATTCCTTTGTATACTTCTGTCACATCTGTAACAACTGTTGATTATGTTCAATAATCAAATTTGGATTAACATTCAAAACTTTTTCAGATTCAATCTCAATTGGGCTGCTAGCAATATTTGGAGTGGTTCTCATTTGTTCAAAATCTATATCTTCCACTCCTTCCTCCTCATTTGCATTTTTAACAGAAGCAACGAAAAAATGAATTACTAATAAAACCATTAATAACGTCATCTTTTGTCTCATCTTTGAAATAATGGGCTTTCCCCAGAGTGAGGACTGGTAGGGAAAGATCTCACTCAGGCTCAAACTCATCCCACCAAGGGTTGTACACATCCATATTTGGTTTTGGGGGATAAAAATTAATGTTCTATGTTGTCTGGCCATCCGAGATCACCATGGATCCTGTCCTATAGCCTATAAATGCATCTGTAGTGGCTAGCCAAGGTCTCCCTAGGATCAAAGGATGCCCCCCGAAATTGGATTTGGGTTGTAGGATAAGGAAATTAGCAGGATATCTCTAAGAAGCTATCGTAATCACTATATCTTCTAACATCATGTTAGGTTTAACATGGGAACAATCTGCCAATTCCAACATAGTAGTAGTGTGTCTAAGTCATTGTAGCCTGAGAGCGATAAAGAGATCTTTCGTCATTATATTAATGACATCCCCAGGATCAATCAATGTATTGGCTGTGGGTTGGGCATTAATGTAGACAGTGATTGTATGGTTTCCTGGATCATTGTACTTAGTAAGGAGAGGTTGAGCAGACATTAATTTAGATAACGTTCCCGTCACATGTATGGTGGCAGGGTCTTTAGGCTTCCTCCCAGGCTTCTTGATGCACAAATCTCTCACTGTCTTGGCATAGATGGGTACTTCTTTAAGGGCTTGCAGCAGAGGAATTTGTATGTACAAATTTCGCAACTCCTTAAGAAAATTAGACTCAGGTTTTGAAGTCATCCTAGGTTCGGCCAGTCTCTGAGGTTACGATCTTGTGTAACAATAGTCGAATATGTTGTTACAGGTGTATCAACCTTCCCCGAATTGGCTATTACAGATGTAATGGTTCTTCGCAGGTCAGTTGTTACATATGTAATAGCTTCCTCTATATCAATTGTTGTAGGCACAATAGCTATCTCAGAGTCTCTACCTTCTCCTCTAGATGGTTCATAGTCCTCCTCTGTAATGACAGGGGAGTGACTGGGATTAATCACAGTGCGCAGTCGCAACTGTATTTCATTAAGTTCCATGGGGGTAATAAGGGTGGTCTGGAAGGTCGTAGGAGCCTCTATGCCCCAAGTTGGTTTATTGTTTGGGGTTGGGTTAGATTACACAGGTAGTTGGGGTCGCACAGGTGGTGGAGGAGTAGGAGCTTAGAAAGGAGGTAACTACAACTGTTGCTCCATGGGTGGTGCAGGTAGAGTTGAATTCTGGGAATTTTCTCTCCAGTTATGGTTCCAAGGATATGGTTGGGATTGAGGATATTAAACAAGAGGATATGGAGACCATTGGTTCCAGGGTGAAGGGAACTGAGCTGAAGGAGGGGCTGAATATTGCGATAGATATGGTTGGTCATTATATGAATTTTTCCACGAATTGAAAGAGGAAAAGTCTTGAGACATATCCAGAGGTCATAGTAGCCATGGCCTCCTAGGTGTGATGAACTGAGAGGAATTCACCTCTTCGCTTGATTCTTTGAGTACTACGTTTAGTCTAGGAAGCTCTAGACACTTCTATATCAAATGCTCCAACTTGCAGATGTTACATAGGCTGATGTTGTCCAGCTCACGTTCTCTGTGAGGATGTTTCTTTCGACAAGTTAGATAGAACACGACCAGGGGTGTATCAACTTCTGCTTGTGTCTTTTTGATCTGTGATGTTGTTATATGGGCCGAGAGAGTACTGAGGATATTGGTCTTGAAATTTTTGAATAAATTTCCGATCTCCGCTCTAGTTACTCCTTCGCCTGCAGATTTTTGTATGTGAATAGAGGCATCCTGAATTGTACTTCTTCCTTTAGACAATCCTCGAGAGCATCGTAGGCAGACCTTTATAATTTCAGTGAATGCTTCTTGTGATATATCCCCTTTTCCAAATAGGTTAAGGGTGTCAAGGTAGTCATCCCTCATTCCTCTAATGAATATAGTCTTCAAGATTTCTGGGTCTAAATCGCTATGTTTAGACCTCTGAAGATTATAGTGGAACCATTCCACATAGTTTTTGAGGCTTTCTTCCTCCTTCTGTGTCATTCTAAATATATCTTCCCTTAAGTCCCTGGTCCTACAATAGTCCTGGTACTTTGACAAGAACGTCTCCTTCATAGCATTCCACATTGAAATGGAAGCGGGGCCTAATCTCATGAACCATCTCAAGGTTGCTCCTTTTAAGGTAGTAGGAAATAACTTTAGCTTCTGAGCATCTATTGTATAATCATAACTTCTACATAGGACATAAAACTCAAACATAAATTTAGTTGGATCTTCCACAGTCATCCCCTGAAAGGATGGTAAGGATGATAGAGGAATGTTTTTCGTAGGAGCTTCACCTCCGATATTTCTGATTGGGAACTCAACGATGGTGGTAGTGGTGTCTATTTTAGCATTGTTATCATTGTTGTCTCCCATGATGAATTCTTCTAAACCTTCCTATAGTAGACGTTCTTCAAGTTCTGTTTGTAATGGCCCTGCAGACATGATTAATGCTTCAGATACCCCTAGGGTTGGTTGTTTCACCACACTACCTATATTCGGATATTGATAAATGAATAGGTTCTTTTCTGCCTCAGGTGTCTGATGTCTCCACCCCCCCCACCCAGTTTCCCCTTGCCCCTCGATCCTCAAATTTTGGCTATTAACTTCCCCTTCTTGCTCATAAATCAAATCCTTGATCTTGGGGGTATGAGTGCTAGCCTTAGAATGATACGGTCCCAAGATGGAGAGATTGGAGGTTTCTATTTTATCTATGGGAGTAATAGCCTTCTGCGGCTCTATTTTCCTTGCATTCCTTTGAGAGATGGACTATTCTTTTTCCACCTTGGAGATTAATTCCTAGATAAATGTCTTCCTTCCCAAATCTTCACCCTTCATTTCCTTTTTACGACCCATCATTCCTGTGACTTATTAGAGTGGGGCTGATTTTAGTGTCTTTGTAAGTCCTACAAGTGCACACATGGAATGTATGTGTATCAAATCACACTCTAAGTGCCTCAGTCTTTGATATTAATGAGCCTGCGTAGGTATGTTAGAGCGATGTGCAGGTTCTTACCTCTCATCTTACTGTCCAGTGACTGAAGAGTTGAAGACACACTAACAAAGTATCAAAATGTCCTAAGAGTCCTAGTAATCACAATGGTGAGCCCATCCAGGTATGTTAGAGTGATGCGCAGGTTCTTACCTCTCATCTTACCACCCAACAACTGTGGATTAGGAGCCCTCTATGTCAAACAAACAAGTTGGCTAACTATATCATCAACTTGCCATCCCCGAAAATGGTGCCAAAATATAGTGTTATTTTAATCAAGCTTAATTGACTCAGACTACAACATTAATTGTCAACCTAGGGTAGGTCTTGTTGTTTCAATGGAGTTCACATTGTCTGTGCCAATACACTCCAGCCAAGCAGAAGAAAATGCAGAAAACTATAAAAGGGTGTTGTTGATCTAAACTGCTGAATCAAAACATGTGTGTAGAAATAAAAGCATTCTACAGAATTAAATCACAACTCGCAGCTATTAAGCTAAAGGTGTGCCACATAAGAATTAACATCTATTCCAGCTGGTTCCTATCATTCTGTGATTAACTCAATGTAACAACATGAGATATATAGAAACAACAACAAATGTGACCCATGATTTGTAAAGCTACAGCAAGGAACCATAAATGAATGAACTAATTTATAATGTACACTACCTAAACCGATGTAATCCCTACCAAAGAGGAGGGCCCTTCCTCCTTAGCAGGGTGTAGGAAGAACACAGAAGTGATTAACAAATCAGTTGGAAAGTAGTAACAACATCACCGTGCTAATTGATATTAAAATAAATTCATAATTACAGAAACAGAGTAACGATACTCTTCTATATGCCATCTGTTGATACATAAAAGGTCGAGTCTTTTATAATTATTACAACCTGGAAATTAGAAAGCAGATGAGTCATGAGAATCTCTCGATTCTCATGCTAATCAAAAATGAAGAAGTTACAACCTATTTCTAAATAAATATAGATCAATTGCAATTGCTTGAGTCTTGTTGCTTCAAAAATAAACAATCATACGACCAAAAACTGTTATGTGGAATAGTACAGACATTTCAAGCTTCGGTGCAACAACATTGAGTGAATGGTAGTTTCAGGATGACTTGGCATAACTGACAACAACATTGTTTGTGTGACGGTGGATCCACACAAGGTGTAACAACATCTAATGCATAACAGAAACCTGTAACAACATCTAATGTATAACAACAATCTGTAATAGCAATAACCTATAACAACAGGTTGTATGTCGCAACAATCTGTAACAGTACTTAGGGTGTAACAGGGAACTGTTCTACACTTTCCTACAGTTAATACCTAGTGCATGTATGCTTCATAACTTCATTATGTGAGACAATACCTAAAAATATGAACTTCCCAAAATACTCCTTCAATGCTCTCCTAGTTATCCACAAAAAGGAATAAAGCCTTGTATTATTAGGTAAAATATAACAAAGTAACATGATAGTAAAATGGATTAAAAAGGTAAGAAAACAAGGAGTTTGGTCATATAAGGGCACAGGCTTGGAGGATAGAAAGGTCAAAATAGGGGAAGGGATGTGTAGAAAATAGGTAAAAAACCACACCCAATAGTGAGCTTGATCTTGTGCCCCTAAACAACAAATACCTCTTGGTCTAGATCCAAATATCTCACAATTCTCGATAGAAAGGGCTCACCTGCCCTCATCAGTGGGTTCTCTAACAACTTAAAAACCCCATAATGAGATAATGCCCCTCAAACCACCTGACCCCCCTAGATCTCGGATTGAAGAGTATCCAAGTCTCGTTCATGCCAGTTGATTTTTAGCTCTACCATATCTACAAAACACCACATGTCCTGTCAGTTACGAAAATAAAACGAAAGGCTAAAATGCTCAACTTGCAATCCTCACCAGGCCAGTGGACCAACCCTTCCTCTAGCCACAAATCATAGTTTTTAGCTGAGAAAGTGTGAGCTCACAGGTTTCCAGTTGTTTCCTACAATCCAAATCACAATTTTGGACCCAAAAATTGCGATGCAACCGTGAGAAAGGGAAAGGGTCTCTCAGGGAGCTGCCAGGTACCAAAAATGAGGAAATAAACCACTTAAATTGAAGAGATGAGTAAGGCCACCTACCTGAAAGTTGCAGATCTTGATTCTGAAAGTTGGTTTGTCTGCTACAATCTCCACAAGATTTAGGGCCTTTTCCTCGTCTCCAAATTCACTATAGCTCACTTAGCAAATGAATCCAAATTGGAGGGAAAACGTCCTTTCATAGAAAAATCCCTAATTTCTCTATCGCCCATTGCGACTAGATTGTAGCTCGGTTTGACGAACTGTTAGAATAGTTGGAAATATCTCACCGAGCTCTAAAACAGGTCTTCTTTAGTTTTAGATGATTTGACACTTCACCAGGAAACCATTTTTCCAAGAAGGTCACTTTTTTGCCCCTCAAAATCAACTTTTGTCATAAAGAGACAATTGTAGTTTGAGGTCCACCTCCGCTAAATACTTTTCATACCATATGTCTATTGTCGTCATGAGTAACCATCATTTCCTCATGTTTTCATGGTCCCCACTGGGCCTTGTCTATGTCGCAGCATCATTGAGTCACCCTTGTTTAGAGCATCCACGATGAGTCACCCTTGTTTAGAGCATCCGCGATGAGTCACCCTTACATTCTTGGAGTCTATTTCATGTCCCATCATCTCATTTCATAGTATCCCATCCATATATGAATATCGTCCATCCTGTGTTGCCCATTTTGGCCTCCATTCATACTATCCCTATCCCCTCTGGAGTTGAGTCAGTTGCTTCCAGGTCAACCATGCACTTTATGCTCTGACAAGGCTAGCCATTTGTTTGTCCCTCAGTCCCACTTTTCCCATTATCCCTGGTGTTAGTCCATCAGTCACAATATGATTTTCCTTCGTGCTTTAGTTGAGGATCCTCATTGCCTCATCTATCATGGGCCCTACTCTGTCGACATCACCTCATTTATTCCAGAAGAACGACATAGAGAGAGGTGTATCTCAGAAACAACTTCCATTCTTGTTCGACGCCTTGGATCGAGTACATGATCTCATTATTGCCCTTTGACTTGTCTGTTTCATGTTCGTGGTTCATACACTTAATGGTCCAGTGATGCAGTAGATTGTACCAGTGATTCCCCGATATGTGTGATATGTTTCAGACCTCATGAGGGGGTGGCCCTTCAGGTAGCTCCCCACATGATCAGATGCATACCTACTATGCTACAGCCTCAGATGCAGTTCCATAGAGTTGACGGGTTCAGTTCCTGCCAATCGCAGTGTTCATAGAATGCACATCTGCTCTAGATGATCCATTTAGTTTTGTAGAGCCCTTCCTTGTTCAACAAGGATTCTATGGCTATTCTACCCTCCCTCCCACCCGTTTTTTGAGGAAAGGAACTTTGTATCTCATGTACTCAGATATTATTGTATTCAATCTTGCCTCATGTTTTTACCAGGTACATTATGTATATGGGACACATCATATTATTTTTTGGTTCTATTATGCCAGTGTGTCATGTACCATTCATCATGTACCTTATTGCTTAGTTTCATATTTTTGAGCAAACCATTATTTTTGTACTAAGTTATCTTAGCAGTTATGGGTATGCCTCCCCCACCTCATTGAGGTCTGGTACCACAACATAAAAGGAGATTTGAATTAGTCTCGTCCCCTCTGTCACTATCCTCTCTCAGCTTCAGCTTCATTGATCTCTCTCTCTCTCTCTCTCTCTCTCTCTCTCCTTGACTCCCCTTTGTTGTCTAAGTGATTGTGTCTTTACAACGTACTTCGGTCATATGTTTTGCTCCTAACACTCATACATTTGGGGTCAATTTTTTATCACAAAAAAATTGATCATCTAGCTTAATTTACTAGATGGGTTGAAGTACACCATGTAAAGCCAATTTTACCATAGTAAAATTGCTTTCACTGTGAAAAATTACCTAATAAACCACCTTTATTAAGTAATTTATAGTAAAACCCATGATGAATAATTAAATAAATCACTATTTATTTGATTTTCTTCTAGGAATAATTAATTTAACCATTGTTTTATTATTATTCCTTGTCAAATTTGACCCAATCATGAAAAATAAACAGATAAATCATTATGTATCCCATTTTTCTCTAAGAATAATTAATTAATCACTAATTAATTATTATTCTTTGTTAAATTTGACTAAAGCCCTTAGGAATAATTAAATAAATCCTTATTTGTTTATTATTCCTTAACTAATTCATTGAGATAATAAATGAATCATTTATTTATTTATTATTTCTAAATAAAAATTTAAATACCTTTTCTCTCGTAAACAAATTAATAAAATATTCCAAGTGGTAATTCCAAGAATGGGATCAAAAATATTTTATTATTGCTCATTATTCAAGGATAACTCAATATTTTGTTATAAATAGGAGGGTTTTCCATTCATTATTCATGTTGGGCACGGGATCCCCCAAGGGACGTTTTGGGACTTAGAGCCCATATTTTGGTAAAAAATTGTAACTCCAATTTAAAGACTCCGCATTTTGTGGGCGCAAAGCGCGTAGCTTGTAAAAGAGTCATAGGGTTGTTTGCCCTCAATTTTGTAATGTAAGTTCAGTTGTAGAGACCTATCCATGGTCCGCGAACCATGGGATTGTATAAATAGAGCGAGGCTCTAAATAGTTAAGGCAGCGGATATGAAGATATAAATCTAAACATGGAATATAAGCATAGTGGAAGAACGGAAGTGTAAGGTCTAGTTTGGGTCGTAGAATAGGAGAAGGCTCTGCAACTGAGCACACAAAGGCATAGTAGTTTGCAGCTGAGTGCGCGGACCCCTACAACTGAGTGCGTAGGGTGAGTCGAGTCTGTAATAGTTGAAAGCATTAATAAAGAGAAGTTTCATATCAATTGTGTGTATTTATTTCCTATATTATGCATTGAATATATTGGGTATAAATTGCACTTCTGATATGTGCATATATATGATTATATTGATTAAGTGAATACAAGATACAATATCTATTTATGAGAAGTTAACTAACATATCTAAGAAGATAAGTAAGATTCACGATGTAGTTTGGGGAAATAGTGCAGTTCGCTACCATAACAACGCAAAAGCATCTCAACCCCTGATTAGGGTTGCGCGAAAGGAAATTATAACAGATCGCAAGGGTATTGAAGGTTATAATAGTGCGTGAAGTAACATGTCCGAAGATAGGCACAGTTGAAGTAAATTGACACCACAAACATCTCAAGGGTCCAGAAACTTGGTTCCAGCATCCCCCCATACTACTTCGGGTGAGACTTTAGTCCGCACTCTGTGGGCTGATGCCGAAAGGGCCGTTAGTGTTGGGATTTGTTTGGCCAAATAACTTCGAACCTAGGTCAGGCCCCCTCAAGCTAACAAATGGCTCCATTGCCGGGACCAGAATCTGCATAGAGATGTCTCATGTCGTATCATTGGAATCTAGCTAAGAAGGAAATTGAAGGCTGGTTGGACAAAAGAATTCATGAGTTCACAACATAGGAGAATGGGAACCCACGATTATCAAAATAAGAGTGCTTAGACCACTACATGTACATGGAGATCCACAAAATCTTCTTCGTGTCCTTCCCTACTAAGCTATACGAGTGGATCCTGAAGCCAACAAATAGCCAAGGAAGGTGGAAACTTGGAGATCCTATTATGTGGACCCCAGAGTTAGTGCGAAGGTTGGAAGCATCGGAGGATAATATCACGTGTGCTGTTGAACATTGGCTCGATCGTATTATAGGAGGATTCATTACTGAGTTTGCGGTTGACACTTCAATTAGCTACAGTGAGGTAGAGCGACGCTTTCTCAAAGGATCGTGAGGTAAGTACGTAAAGTATTTGAATACTTGGATTAAAAGGCTATTGTGTGAAAAGAAGGTTATGTAGTTACCTTGATGTTCAAGGCTACATGAAGTGGACAAGCTTATAGGAACGAAGGAAATAAGGGACCAGAAACTAGCCCCTTGATTTCATCTCCACGAGGGGACAAGGAAGAGCTCACAAAGGTCTCACCATGAAGTGTGATCCATATGACAAGGAAAATAATTCCGTGAATGCCACCTCCACCGACACCACCACCAGCTTCACCACCATCACCACCATCTTCACTCGTACCACCTCCACCATCATCACAATTCAATATGGCAAGCACAGTGAAGTTGCCTATGTTCAAAGGTTTTGGAAATGAAGATCCAGACCAATTCTAGTCCGTGGTAAGAGCTGTATGGGAAGTGCAAGGAGTTATAGATGACAACATAAAGAAAGTGACACTAGTCAGCCCCCTACAGAACCGCGTGCTGACCTGGTATATTAAGCACTCCAATGATAATCCAAATGCAGGAATCGCGGATATCCAAGCAATGCTAAACAAAGAATTTAGCAAGATGAAGTCTGAAGCACATTCGATCATTGGATTCATAGAGATCACGATGCTACCAGGTGAGACTCCTTGCAAATTGGATCAGAGGCTAAAATGTATGATTTGTGAAGCTAATAAGAATCTGACAGATTGACAACATCGCGAGTGGTTTGTAGCTTCGCTAATGCCACATTTAAGGAGTGCGCTATCACAGCAGAAGATAATGACTCAGGCGAAGGCCTTAGAGATTGCTACGAGGCTACATGAGACCCAAAAGCATGATCCTAACTTAGGAGTTTAGCAAATCCACACGTAGCTGAAGAATTTATGCCTTGAGATGCAGAGTCTGAAACAGGACAAAACAGCTTGACCAGAAGTGCGCAAAGAGGTATGGTGCGTAAAATTCAAGGGTTAGGGTGATGACAAGGACCACTACCTGATTTTTGCAAATTATGTTGTAAGAGGAGGATTGATACCCTTAAGACCAGAAGCGCAAGTAGGACCTAGCGGGGCACCTACTTTGTGGTGCACGATTTGTCAAATAGCAGGAAAACATGCCACATACAAGTGTCACCTGTTACAGAAATATATGAAAAATTGACAACAGTTGTTCTGCAACTTTTGTAGGTCAGTGGGACATGATGAGCGCACTTATAGAAGCTATGAGTTAATGATGGATAGAACTCCCACCTACAGAGTTCAGGTTGAAATGCAACCCCTTGACCAAAATGTAGGAATGGCGCAAATAGGATTTCAGTGGCGCAGATGAGGTCAAGGTGAAGGAGGACTTGGAAGAGGTTGTAGACAGTTGATATGCTACAATTGCAGAGGGCTAGGACATTATGCCCATGATTGCACAAATACAATGCACCTGTCATGTTTGTATTACAACTTTTTTGATCATGAGGCAAAAGATTGTCCTACACTAATAGCTAAGATACACAACAAAGGAGTGCTACAGCCTCCCTTGACTCAAAACCTATAGATGATGAGGTCTAAGCCGCGCGAGGAAGATCCAAATGTTGACATTGTGCTCCAAAGTGGAATCACGATAGGAGATGACATAGGCAAACAACCAGAAGATAGTAGTCAGGTTCGCAAAACTCCAGCGGAGGAAGTGTTGAGTTACAAAATGAATATGTATTTACAATTAATCTCATCATATTTTTCCTTTATTCTTGTCTTTTCCGTAACTTAATGCGCTAATATATTGAGGAATTATGGTAAGAAATGAAGGAATTATTTGCAGTTACGATTTAGCTAACTTTTACCTTTCTTATGCAGGAAACCGATAAAAGGAACGATTGTTGTTCCCTGACATTGGAACAGCAAAATATGACAAGCAAAAGAAGGAATGAGTCAGTTGCGGATAAGGCTGAGAGAAAATCAGAGGGATCAACATGGAATGGGAAAGATGTTTGAAGTTAGAAATCAGTTGTGAATCCCTCAAGATCGGGAGATCTTGAGGGATCACATTTACCATTTACCATCTTGACAAATGTATCCATCGACAAGGTTTTTCAAAGGGATCAGGTGATAGCAATCTATATACAAAGATTGAAAATAATAAATTGCTAATACTTGTTGTGTATGTTGATGATATCATTTTTGGAAGCAATGAAGAAGCTATGAGTCAGAATTTTTCTTTGGTAATGCAACAAGAGTTTGAAATGTCCCTGCTTGGTGAGCTTACATATTTTCTTGGTCTACAAGTTCAACAAAATAAAGATGGTATTTTCTATCACAAACCAAATATCTCAAAGAGATCTTGAAAAAATACGGCATGGAATATTCTAAGCCAGTATGTACCCCAATGGTAACAAGATGCAGTCTCAACTCAAATGATGAATCAACAACAGTACATCGACCAACTTACAGATCCATGATTGATAGTCTGCTTTATCTAACAGGTACCCAACCAAACATCATGCATGTAGTAGGAATAGTTGGAGGATTCCAAGCAAATCGAAAGGAATCACATATTCAGGTAGTCAAAAGGATTTTCAAATATCTTCAAGGGACACAGAATTTTGGTTTATGTTATCCTAGAGATATAGATCTTACACTTAATGCATATACAGATGCAGATTAGGCAGGAAGCATTGATGACAATAGTGGTGGTGCATTCTATATGTGTTCTATATTAGTGTCTTGGTTCAGCAAGAAGCAAAGTTAAATTGCATTATCTACAGCTGAAGCAGAATATGTGGTTGTTGCATCTTGCTGCACACAACTCCTTTGGATGATGCAAACATTGCAAGACATTCAGATCACATGTACTCCACCCATATCCATTCTATGTGATAATACAAGTGCCATCAGTATTTCAAAGAATCTAGTCATGCATTCCAAGACCAAGCACATACCCATCAAATATCACCTTCTACGTGAAAAAGTGCTTGAACAAAAGGTCAAATTGGAATATGTTCCCTCCAAATAACAGGTTGCTGATATATTCACCAAACCACTTCCCAGAGAGACTTTTGAATATCTCAGACAGAAGCTGGGAGTAGTTGATGCATCATCCTGCTGCTAAAACCTACCTGTTTCATAGAAAGGTGGTTATACATGAGTTTCATGAAGCGTAGTCGCGTACATACACCAGTTTCTGTGGATACAGTCACATATATGTTGGCTTGAGGAAAAGCAGTGGCCAGACTCAACAAGAAAGGAGTCTGCTATGGTTTAGGGGGAGCATATGCTCCTAATAATGCATTGATGGCATTATGTTAGAAGATCTTGGTACAAAATGACACAATTGTTTTTGTTTAAGGTGGAACAGGTTCAGGGGGAGAACATGGTTGTTGGACTAGAGGCTGATTGACAAAAACTGCTGATGATAGTTGTTGATGACTATCATGGTCTTGGTCTCTGTTATATATGTCATGTATATCTTTTTATGAAAAGGTCATGAAATGACCTATTTGTTACCCCACTATGCATGGGATGGATATTGTAATGTTTTTGTTTTGACATGTATAAACAATTGGTATATCCCCACTTGGTTGGGAGATGGATGTATGTATGAGTGATTGGTGATAGGAAAGTCATTTATGATGTATGTATAGAATCATGTTCTTCTGTTAGAACATCTTTTTGTAGACCTTGCTTATATTCAGGAGGAGCATGGACTCATTCATGAAGCTCAATCAGCACACTTCAACATGTACTCAGGGGGAGCATGACCCTTTGCCCTTAATGAAAAAGGGGAAGAGTGACTTGGGGTTGCCATAAAGTCCAAAGGGGGAGATTTATGGCATTATAACTTAGATTTGACACAGGTATTGTCCTTGATGGTAACTCACTCAGATGACAGATCATAGTTCAACAAGCTGACAACTCAGAGTCATAGATCAAACTTCACAAAATGAGGAAAGATAAGTATACATAGGTTCACCTTGACAAAGTAGCATATACATGCGAGTTAACAGACCAAAAGGTGCGTATAATGTACACATGTAGTTTCACAGAAGGAAGGGCGCGTACATGTTGGAAATCTAAGTTTTGGTCTGTGGTATTTGGTCCATCGTATTTTGATCCATGGTATTGGTCCAAAGTATCTGGTTCGAAGTATTGATCACCGGTATTTGGTCCAAGGTATTGGTCCTAAGTGGTTTTGACCATGGTATTAAGAAAGGTCTAACACTATATAAGGAGAAGATGATCATTAGGCCAGAGCACTAAAGTATTGAATATATGATGATTAGCAAGATCTAATGTACAGGTTATTGGGTTATGGTGCATAGATGGATCTGAACCAAGGATGAACCTTAGCGCTTAATGAGGATAAGATCTAATGATGGGTTAAGACCTTAAGGCTTGACGTGAAGTATCTTTATGTGGTTTGATCATTTATCTCAATAACTGGCGCATGTTATAGTCTGTAAATATGAAGATCTGGGTATAACTGAAGTCTGGAATTATTGTAATATTTAAATCATCATTTACAAATCTGTACACAGGTTCACTTTATAAAAGGTTTGTACACACGCTGGTTCTACATATCAAAACAACATATACATATTATGTTTGATTTGCAGATCTATACGCAGGTTCATCTTGAGAAAGGTGCGTATGCACACAGGTTTGACACAGGAAAGTTGCGTATACCTTGTAAAATATGTTTTAACTGCTTCTATTTGCTATTGCAGTGTTCCGAGTTCTAACTTGGGTTTTTGTTACTGTATTTTGATTAGAACATTCTCAAAGATTAGTTTGAAGGGTTGTCAAAGTGGTTGATTGGTTCAATTGTGAAAAGGAGATTGGTTGATGCACATATATCTGATGATTGAATGATGCTATTAATGGATCTAGTCTGAAAATTTATGAAACCTGGTCCCTGGAAGAAAAGAGAAGGTTGTATCCTTCTGCATGTAGAAGCCTGCGTACTAGTATAAGTCTGCACCAGCACAAAAATTGTAAAAGAAGTTTCTTATTATTAAAAAGAATATAGAGACGATTGCAACAAGTGGTTTTCACCCACATTGGGTTTCCGCCTTATATCTTGTGTTCATGTGTATTGCCCGTTCTATTTTACTGCATCTGGTTACTATTTATGTTGTTCTTATGCACTGATTAAAGATCAACATAAGATGAATTAACTGAATCTTAATTTTGGAATATATATGCTAGTTTCCTTAACCACAGTTGCATATATGCGTGAGTTTCTCTAACTGAAGTAGCGTATATAAATCTGATTATGAAAATAAAACATTATTGACTTGCTAATACTGATTCGCCCCCCTCTCAGTATTATTTCCAACATTTTGATTATTTTCATTTTTTCACTCACTACTGTACCTCTAATTATTTTCATTATTGCACACCATATTTTTGCTGGGTTTATGCATTATAGAGGAGAGAGACTCTACAGACGCTAAAAAAAATTGAGGATAGCCAAGAACCCATCCCATAGAGGGGGACTCGTAACATTTATATGTTCTCTTCACAGGTGTTATTATTAAATTACTCCTTATATATCTAGTTTCCATTGGATGTTTGGGGTTATTACTCCTTCTTTCACTGTTTAACTATGATCATAGCATAGATCAGAATTTTGGTAGGTTTTGTTTCTATCATTAGCTGCAGATCTACAATGTTTAGTGGTCATTTCTATTGTCGATATTGTTTGTCATCCACAATATTAAGTGGGTTCTTTTTCTACATCATTGAGAAGAAACACTACAACAACCATCAAAATAGAACTCAAACTGCAGTGATGAAAAGAGGCTTTCCAATAGGTCTGTAATCTCTTTCTAGCTTTTCTACAAGGGCTAAAAGATGTTATAGAAATGGGATAAAGGCATGGAAGTCAAGTTGAGGACCTACCCTAGGCTCAGACTATCATTTTTGCTCAAAACATGTTTAAACAGGGTTTCTTCTAGTACTACAGGAACTGCTACAAGGTTTCCTGTAGTACTACATGAACCACTACAAGGTTTCCTGTAGTTTACTATAGGAGACACATAATTACTACAAGATGCCCTAGTTCTCACCTAAAGGCATTTTGAAGGTTTTAGAGGTGTCCAAATGGTGGTAAAAGGTAGCAGAAGGGTGGAAAAGGATGTGGAAGACCTTGCCAAACTGAAAAATATTCAAGAACCCATCTTGAATAAGGGGAATAAGGAAAGCTAAAGGTCTAAATAAGCACTGTGATTTTTTCTATGCACAAACAATTTTGGAAAGATGAGTGAAAATGGAATGAAGGTTTCAAGGGAGAGGATATGAATGAAATGGGTCTACAATCCAACAACATTCTCTTGGAAAGAGGAAAGTTATGCTTTTTTTCTTCAAAGACTGTTACACAATCACGAAAATAACAACTCCATTTTTGTGCTTGTCCTTGTAGAACTTACAACCAAGATTATTAAGAGAAAGGAATGAGGAATGCACAAGATAGAGGCCATTAGGGCCATGAATGAGGCACAATGAGGTCACTAATTTTCTCAGAGGATGACCAATACTTTCAGCATGGGGGTATGATGGGCCTCTAAATTTGAGATAAATTAAGGCCCATCCCTCTAAATTAGATGTAAAGTAAGGTCCATATGACCATCCTTCAGTACATTAAACCTATGTTTTTGCATTAGATAATGTATTTTTAGCTTTAATATGCTCATTATGAAGGTTTATGGATAATTTCATATTTGTGCCTAATATTATTTATTTTTGTGGAATATTGTGAGAATATTGGGCAGATTATGAAGATTTAGAGGAGGAGATAATTGAGGGACTTGATCCCTAATACAGGAGGATCAATATTAAATAATAAATCAACAAGATATTATGGAATTATGGCACATATATTTTAGCTCCAATGATTGAGAAAATCTAGGAATGTGTTCCCCACCATTTAATGCAGATTCCTAGTATTGGGAACCAGATCCACTAATCAAGGGATTTTGGTGGGGAAAGCTTCCTCCTTTCATGGGGAATGATTCGTAATCATTTTTCATAAGTACCAAGTCGAATTTTACTCTATGGGTTGATTTTTATTAGTCTTCTTGTAGAGAAACTCGTATTTGTGCAGCTCCATTGTCATTTCTTGAAGGAATGTAATTGTATTGATGGAAATAATGAAGATTTGTGACATGTTCAGCTTCTAAATATTGGTCTCCTTCATATGATTATGGAGGTGGGAGACTATATTTTTCAGTTATTTAAATATTAGGCGATGAAACAAACTTTTATTCTGTCATCTCATAGCAACGGGTCTTCCTGCTCTGAGTCACAAGTCATAATTCCCTCCAATTTTCACCATGATGGAGTCTGGAATTTTCTAATACTTATATGGTGGGATTTCATATATTCATACCCTTCACAATCATGTGGTGTGTAATTTTTTTATGTCACAAGAGGGTACACATAATCCTCCTTGGTGATGTAGAAAGTGGGAGTTGGATCTCCTACCTAGGTTATGTCTTCACCCTGCATATACTCATCAAGATATTTGTTAGTTTGCAAATTGAGATCTCTCCCTACGAGGGGTTGTATAGTTTTTTATTTGGGTCTTCTATCCTTATTCATTTTCTATGGATGAAAATCCTTACAAAATAATAGGGGGTTACGAGGCGGTTGATTGGGATTCTTGCTCGGCCCTTCATCTTTGAGCTTGGATATTTTATTCGATAGGTTCTTGATCAACTGATTAATCTCTTCAATTTTTTCATTGGATGGGTCATTATGATATGTAGGATAATTATGTTCCTATTTTATTTTATTCTTACCTTTGTCTCAGTTTACCCCCCTTTCCCTTTTTGGGTAATGGTTTTCATTTGTTGTGTCCACACTTCATAGTTTTCCTATGGCAGTTAGATTTCCTTCTATCTGAGCTACATCGAATTTCATGGCAGATAAGTTCGACGGTCACCTCTCTCGGAGCATGACAAAGAAATATGTATTGAAAGTAGCCACATAGTTCACCATGGATGCAATGGGAGTAGGTTTGATCTCATTAGGTATCTTGTTGTATAGATTATTAAATTTCTTCATGAACTCCTCTACATTTTTAGATGGCCTTTTCTTTACTACAAAAAATTTTGTGGGATAGTATTGAAATTTTTTCTTGTCACCCCATTAGATGTGGAATGTCCTTTCCAACTCATCCTAGGAGTGAAATGACTTAGCAGGAATATTAAAAAACCATTTTAGTACATACCTCTCAAGGGTCTGTACAAACAATCTCATGAAGACATCTTTGCCCTCAACCATGAATTTGTCAGTAAAATCTTGGAACGTGCTGATATGTTATTCAATATTCCATCTCTTTTTGCCACTAAACTGAGGTAGAAACTTTAATTAATTTCCAGGCTTGTCTTGTAGCATCCAAGGAAAAGCTAATGGGGGATATTGTGCTTCCACTCAAGCCAATGGTTGATTAGGTTGATTGCAGGGTTGAATTTGTCCGAGAAAATGATGGTTTTTACAATCACGTCCCTAGAGGAAGATGAAATTAGGGTTCTTGTTCTCAAGGTTGTTTAAGGAGTCACCTTTTAAAAAATTTTCCTAGGGCTAAGTGACTCAAAACACTCAAGTGCTACCTGTGAAGGTGTGGTGTTTGTATGACTAACCTAAAAGCATGATATTTGACCAATTGCTATGGATAGCGGTGGAGGTGGAGTACTAGTTACTTGAGTTCCTGAGGGTCTAGCCAATAGAGTTTTAGTTCGCTATTTTGAACTGTACACGAGATACTCAAGGTTAAAAATGAGAGGTACTAGAGCCTCATCTATGTCACTCTACGTATGCCTTCTTGATGAAGTCGGAGTGTAAATGTGTGTTAAGGGGAGAATATTAAAGTGATGGAAGAGTGATTTATATGAAAAGCATGGTTAGTGAAATATGTACAATGGAACAGTGTTACTGGTCACTATGGAATGTGGTGAGTAGGATGACCAAAATGTTGTTGATATGGAAAGAAGAGTTTGGATAGTGGAGTCACCAACTGCAATGCACAACTAGTAACATCAGACCTTGTACACCACAATGATCTAAAATAAATGTTGTATTTTCTAGGGAATTAATTCAAATCATCCCCAACAACAGTGCTAGGAGATCTTGGTCTCTAGAGTCACACTACAATGTGCTATAATGTAGAGCCTAGGAACATCTAAGTGTGACATGATTTGTTGTTCTGTTTGGAAATATTCTATTTTCGATCTATGTAGCTGGTCATATTATCATTATGAATGTATTCATTATTTTTGGAGACTCTTGACTATAAAGCACTTCCTCATGTTCTTCAAACTATGGATAGTCAAAAGTGGGATGACCTTAATGCAAGCAAATGAAATCATATATTTAAATTGTTTATGAAAATGACTATGTAATTCAGGCTTGGAATCAATTTATTTAACATAATTTTGTTTCATGTTCATGATGCATGTATTTCATTTTCCCCTTTAAGTTTAAAAGAAAAGGAAATTACATGATTAATTTCATCACAACCATTGAATCAAAATATTTATGAAGATATAACCGAATCAGGTTCACAACTTAAAATTCCATGAGAACTACATAAACTTATATTTCATTAGTATCAAACTTAAAAACGTAAGGTGTTATGGAACATACATGATAAGAAAAGAGAAATCCCAAGAGTTACTTCCAAATTCATCCCCAAGATTGCTTCAAGACCTCCCAAAATTGGCAGAGTTTCCCCTATAACCAATATTTCTCCCCCTTTTACATTTAAAAATCACGCTTATACATAATCACTCGTGAGTTTGGACCTTAATCTAAACCACTAGTTGTATTTTGTAAAACCACTCAAAATTTGTTAAAAAAATTTCCAACTATATTCTAAGTACTTCTAGATTTTTATTGAAGGATTTAAAGACTATGGATTGGGCCCCTTCAGATTTAGATTTTGTAGCTCTTTTCTCTCTCTTGGGCATTGACTGTGTAGGGCACTATGGTGGATTGGCCATCAGTGATGCTTCTGGTGTCATTAATATGTAGGTGAGTGCTAACATTGGGGTAGATTGGTGAAACCTCGTTTGATGTGTCAAGATTCTTGCACTTGAATTGGGATCTACCAAAGATATTTAAGATCTCAAGGTAAATCCTTTTTGGGAGGCTCATTCTTATAAGTTCATTTAGGTGCTCCACTCAGTGTCATAAAGAATATCACCGAACTAAGCTTTGATAATGGTTCCCTCTAAGCTTGGTATGTCCTGGTAGTCAATTTTGTATCATTCCTTGAACATATGATTGAGAATTAACAAGACGTCATGGTGATTGTTATACAACTTCATGGATTTCTTTCCTAGAGTAGAATCATCCTCCTACCCAAGACCTTCATAACCTTCCTTGATTGAAACAAGGATTTTCATGGACTCTGTCAGAAAAAGGTTCTTGTCCTTGTTAAAAATGGTTGGGAATTTTTTTTGATACAATATCTCACACTTTTCCTTGAAACCTTCTACCTCTTCGACCAAAGATTTTACTTCTTATTTAGACATTATCACTAGTTCATTATATCTTATTCCCTGGCTTTCTCTTTTTACCCATTCAAATTGGTCAAGGTTTAACTTTGTTATTTCCTCTTTTAGTATTTGATTAAGGAAATCCTATTAGAAAATTACATATTACGGAGCAATGGAACACATAAAATATTGCAGAAATATAAACACAGAAAACGCACAAAACAAGAGAGACACAGATATACGTGGTTCACCCAGTTTGGGCTACGTCCACCTCGAACAGCCAGTCCTTCCTTTCTATTATCCAGCAAAATGAAGAGACACAACCTACAGCAAAGCCGCTGTAATATCCTCTGTTTTCTCTCACAGTCTCACCTCTCTGTTTCTCGCTCACACACAGAATACACATCAATATCGCCGCCTCAAATACAATACCCTCATACAAAGAGAGGGGTTGCCTTCTAGGGCAAAAAACCCTAAACTAAACATAAGTTCTACCGTCAGATCATCCGCCTAATGAACGGCTCAGATTGACTAGAAATTACTATACTTTTACAAGGCAAATTTACATCTGTTTTTAGCTTCGGGGGCGCTGCCCCCGAGCCCCTGCCCGGGGACCGCTGGCCCCCGGACCCCCCAGCCGGGGGGGGATCGCCCCCCCCAGACCCCCGCGGGGGGGACAAGTCCCCCCTGCACCCCCCCACATGGAGGGGTGTACAAAACTTCCTGGGGTATACATCCGGCTGAAACAAAGACCTCTGAACAATCATGCTCCACACACAACAATCTCCCACTTGGAGAATGATTGTAGCAAATCCATCGCTGCTTCATTTGCTGGACAATGACTCCTCTCTTGGACCTGGCTG